>REGL01000216.1:0-18727 GCA_004194395.1 Aurelia aurita complex sp. Pacific | reverse complement strand
CATTTTTGTCTGCAATCGTTTATCGCTTTGAACTCCTGTGTCAATCAAACGCAACTGATACTATTCTATTACAAAATCTGTCCTTGTTATGTTTCGCCTTTTCTCCTGTAAAATGCTGCCTTGAATGAATCCACTAATTTAGAAAGTGAATCTTTTTGTAGTGCAGACTGAAAACATTTGCAAAATGGCTACAGTTCATCCAGGAATCCGCAGAATAGGGCTTAAAGCTTTCAAATCTTCAAAAATAGGGTTGTAAACTTCTGTAAAATTCTGCTTGCCGCTTGCTCATCTTAATTCATTTTATTTTGAATTGAATGGTTTAGATTGAACTAAGGGTACTGTGCTGTAAGTCAGCCGTGGAAATTTCTATATATCTTGATTATTTTCAAAATGGCAGCATTTCATTTTTGTTGAAAGGATTGATCGAAGATTTTGAAAAAATCAAAATCATCCTAAATCCTAAATCAATAGAGGAAATTGATACAATCTTCAAGAAAGCCTTGGTCAATGAATGACTAGTAAAAATATGTCGCTCTTCTAGTTTTGGAATCTGTCCATTAACTAAGTTTCAAAAGTACACCTTTGCGTTGTTAACCGTCCCTTATTCTACTTATACCTTGCAAAAGACTGATCTAACCACAACAAAGTATTTTGTCTAGCAACTGAAACTTTTTGCTCTTAAAATGAGTAACATAATGTTATCTTAATTCGTAGCTGACTGTTTACACAGCCCTGATGCAAGTGGATTCTGGGACCTTGCAAACATACAGGAGATACTGCAAGGATCCATGCTGGCCGTGGTAATAATCATCAAAAAGTAAAACAACATAATTTGGATTTGTCATCGGATGATTTATAAACAAATTATGAAATAACGATTGGCTAGTCAAGATTCTTGGAGTTTACCCTGATAGATAAATCATTTAACAAATTCAATCATTAATTTGGGATTTGTTGACCAACTTGTTCATGTCATTGATGAGCATTTCAATCTTACAAATACTGATCTTTCTCAGAAAAGTTTTCTCAGCCTAGATTAATGACAGTTAAATGATAAAACTTTCTCTCAAACTTATCAAGCTAATACACCAGCTCACCGTGTCTGCGATCGCAATTTTTTTTCGTAAGACAATGTTGTACTGGAACAAAATTTTGTTATAATTTTTTCCCGGAAATTCGTGTGCATACATAAGATCAATGCGCGCAGATTGTTTTCCCAGAACTGTGAAATGTTTTATCATCGTTCTCAAATCTCCGAAGCCTTGAAAGTAGATCTGTTGGAGACTTCCCTACAAGCATTTTTCGTGTGAAATTTGCACCGTGTGATAGAGCTATCTTTTGGAATCATATTAACTGCTAATGGATTTAATCACATCCCTTTTTATCGAGAGGGTATTTTGAACTTAAAGTTAGTGGACGGAGCTAAGTAGAGGTAATCTATAAATAGAACAAAGAGACGCCTACGCACGCTATTGTTCCGTCAGCTAAACTATATCCACGCACGTGTTGAAATCATTAGATAAAAAAAGGCTAATTTAGACATGCATATAAAGCTCCCTAGTTAGCTATTTATCTCCGTCAACTAACTTTAACAAGCAGAGTTAGAGCCACAGAATACTAATTACTTGCACATGCATTTTGCTATGGAATATGTACCATGTTTTCTGACTTTATGGAAGTCAATTTAATTGAAATGTTATGTCGAATATTCTCGGGCCACTTTCATGACAAGCTCTTCCTTAATTGCTTTGGATATGAATCCTTTTTAGCCTTACGACTTTTCCTGGAAAGCTTTTCACCAGATCTCTTCTGGCTTATACAAAGTCAAGTAATAATTCAAAGTTCTGTAGACGAAAGATGAATCTTATGCCATTAGGATCCACGTGTAATCCTCTGACTTTTAAGCCATAACAGTCAGGCGGACAGGGTTCGATCCCAGGTAGGGCCACACCTTGAGCGTCATGACAAGGGGTCGTGGACTAGATTTGGTCTTCGCTACTTCTGCAATCCCAGCGCTTGGCTCTAAAACCTGCAACTTCACCTTCACCTTGAGGATTTCCAGACAAATCCAACAAATTGAAGAACGATAACTTGGGACAAAATGAAACGACGCAATAAGATGCGCGGCTGTCATGAAAGTGGTTCTTATAATTTAATAGTTTACGAAAGTGTCTCTTGATAGTAGTATTAATTTCGTAACAAGCATTTTGTGTCAATCTACGTTAGTGGCACTTGTTTGAAATATTTTTGCATATCAAGCATCGTGTGTCAAATTATATCTTGCTGTGAACTTATATTCAATTGGACTATCTTAACAAATCAAATTTTGAATGCCCTCCTGGAAGTTTATTTTCTGGAATCAGAACGACTGATTTCCAGTGGCGCACTCAGACTTTATTCTGCCATTTGTCGTCCATGAAATGATCAAATGTGAGAAAAAATACATTTTTCGGAAATTTTTCATCAAGGTCTATCTTGTCAATACATCTGATTTTGTAACAAAGGTCTGTGAAATTTCAAGTTTTCTTGGTCGCAAAAGAGTTTATAACAATTCACACGCATTTCTTTATAAGAGGCCCTCAGAAAAAACCTCGATTCTTTGATCACTACCGATATAAGAGGCTGAAATAGAACCTGAATCGAACGATATTCTTGTACGTCAACATTCATATGTGGTTGCATTGCGGAGCAGACCGTGAGTGAGGCAGGAGCTATGGCCCATTGTGCAGACACATGTGAACTTTGAACTCTGTACTGGGGCGAGCACGGTCATTTTACGCGCGAAACTTCTTCAGCTTCAAAGATGGCGAGAGACATGCCGAATTTCTATGTGCAGAACATTTCGTCAAAGACCCGAAGAAAATATACAAGAATATGCTACAAGCCAGGAGGCCTTGATCGCTTGTCGTGATGCAGGGAAATTTAGAAAAGAAGCTTTCAGGATGCTGATATTTTTAGTGTGGGAAGATTTGAATCAATCAGACATTCGCACATAAACTGTTATGTTGTGGAAACAAGTCCCTCCATCCAAAACTAGGCCATGGTGCATGCAGGACAACTTCAACTGCTTGAAAGTCTGGCAAAATAAAATAAAACAAGTTCTGAATGCAATTTATATAAAGAAATTGACAGAATCCTGATGTTTTAACAGGAAGATTCAAGGAATCAGACATTTTCTTATCAAACTGCCCTTGCTAAAGAAAGTCTAAACATAGGCCAACACAGCGGCAACTGCTTCTTCTCGATTCGTTGCGGGTAAAAACGAGTGATGTGATATGGCATAAGAAAATAAACGGCGAGGCACTGAATGCAATTGCCAAGTTATCAAAAGATGATGGAACCATGAGCTTTGTATGTGAAAGTGAAGCGAGACTTAAGGATTCCCCAGCTTGCTTTAGAGGCCTGTGTGACTGGATGGGATTGATGATGAGAGTTTGAGTGTGATGAGCAACAGTCAGAGGAAGTAAGTAGTTGTTTTGTCCAGTTCCAATCAAACATTCTTTCTGGTCACAAATCATCAAACATCCATGGTAGATTCCATATATACAGTGGATCGAAATAGGACAAACTGTAAATGCCAATATCAACGTATGAGAACAGTGTGGTAGAAAAATGTCCCATTGGACAGCATCAATATTTGTATTTAGAAATATTTTCAATGTTAGATTTAACATTAATGATTGCAAGACTTATTAGGACTTGTTTGCAGATTTCCAATTTAATTTCTTGGAAGAAAAAATGTATAAGTACGCCCAATTGTTATGCCATTGTATGAAAACATTTAGAGAGAACAGACAGCATAGGTTCCAAATCTTTGCTGATTTGACTGCTAATATTCCAAGACTCCTATCAACCTCATTATGATATCACAAGTAAATGGCAAATAACTTTCTTTAAAAAATATGTTTCAAGGATCTACATCAGACATTGACCTAATACAATGCAGAGTGACAAACTAACCATGTCTGTTACACAGCATTACAGAAAAGAGCACTTTTAAGGTTTATGCAAGGTGGCTGGTAAATTTTAGCAAGTAGTGACGGTACTCCCAAGTGTTTCCTCCATGAACATGTTTACTTGTAACAATCAACAATCTACTTACAGACAATCTGTTTATAGAAAAATATCTATACCTAGGTTTCATATTTCATTGCCATGAATCCAATAGTCTTGGTACTTCAAATGTTTTTTTTCATTAACACGTGAATGCATTGAAACATTTGAAGATGTACCTATAACTATTTCTTTTATGATAATTTATGATAGATTTGCTAACTTAGTTTCATTCAAGAGAAAGTCATAGATACACTCCAAATGTTTCTTTCGTTAATAACATATGATTGCATTGAAACATTTAAAACATTGCATTGACACATTTGAAGATGTACCTATACCTTTTTCTTTCTTTGATATTTTTTGATAACTTCGTTAACTTAGTTACATCCAAGAAAAAGTTGTAGATACACTACAAATGTTTTTTGCATTAAAACATGATTGCATTGAAACATTTGAAGAAATATCTATAGCTATTTCTTTTGTGATAAATTTTAGTAAATTTTTGAACTTATTTTCGATAAAGAGAAAGTCATATATACACTCCAAATGTTTCTTTCGTTAATAATATATCATTGCATTGAAAAGTTTGAAGATGCACCTGTGCCTNAATATCAACGTATGAGAACAGTGTGGTAGAAAAATGTCCCATTGGACAGCATCAATATTTGTATTTAGAAATATTTTCAATGTTAGATTTAACATTAATGATTGCAAGACTTATTAGGACTTGTTTGCAGATTTCCAATTTAATTTCTTGGAAGAAAAAATGTATAAGTACGCCCAATTGTTATGCCATTGTATGAAAACATTTAGAGAGAACAGACAGCATAGGTTCCAAATCTTTGCTGATTTGACTGCTAATATTCCAAGACTCCTATCAACCTCATTATGATATCACAAGTAAATGGCAAATAACTTTCTTTAAAAAATATGTTTCAAGGATCTACATCAGACATTGACCTAATACAATGCAGAGTGACAAACTAACCATGTCTGTTACACAGCATTACAGAAAAGAGCACTTTTAAGGTTTATGCAAGGTGGCTGGTAAATTTTAGCAAGTAGTGACGGTACTCCCAAGTGTTTCCTCCATGAACATGTTTACTTGTAACAATCAACAATCTACTTACAGACAATCTGTTTATAGAAAAATATCTATACCTAGGTTTCATATTTCATTGCCATGAATCCAATAGTCTTGGTACTTCAAATGTTTTTTTTCATTAACACGTGAATGCATTGAAACATTTGAAGATGTACCTATAACTATTTCTTTTATGATAATTTATGATAGATTTGCTAACTTAGTTTCATTCAAGAGAAAGTCATAGATACACTCCAAATGTTTCTTTCGTTAATAACATATGATTGCATTGAAACATTTAAAACATTGCATTGACACATTTGAAGATGTACCTATACCTTTTTCTTTCTTTGATATTTTTTGATAACTTCGTTAACTTAGTTACATCCAAGAAAAAGTTGTAGATACACTACAAATGTTTTTTGCATTAAAACATGATTGCATTGAAACATTTGAAGAAATATCTATAGCTATTTCTTTTGTGATAAATTTTAGTAAATTTTTGAACTTACTTTCGATAAAGAGAAAGTCTTATATACACTCCAAATGTTTCTTTCGTTAATAATATATCATTGCATTGAAAAGTTTGAAGATGCACCTGTGCCTTTTTCTTCCTTTGATATTCTTTGATAATTTCGCTAACTTAGTTACATTCAACATAAAGTTATAGATACATTCCAAATGTTTCTTTCAATAACACATGATTGCATTGAAAGATTTGAGGAAGTATCTATAGCTGTCTCTTTCATGTTAATTTGTAGTAAATCTATTAACTTATTTACGATAAAGAGAAAGCTATAGCTGCACTCCAAATGTTTCTTTCAATAACACATGATTGCATTGAAGCATTTGAGGAAGTATATATAGCTGTCTCTTTCATATTAATTTGTATAGTATATCCACTGACTTATTTACGATAAAGAGAAAGCTATAGCTGCACTCCAAATGTTTCTTTCAATAGCACATGATTGCATTGAAACATTTGAGGAAGTATCTATAGCTATTTCTTTCTTATGAATTTGTGTAAATCCTTATTTTCGATAAAGAAAGACTATAGCTACATTCCAAATGTTTCTTGCATCAACACATGATTGCATTGAAAAATTCTAGGATGTATCTATAGCTGTTTCTCTTCTGATAATATTTAGAAAATTTGCTAACTTATTTACGATAAAAATAAAGCTATAGCTGCATTTCAAATGTTTCTTTCAATAAAAATGATTGCATTGAAACATTTGAGAAAGTCTCGATAGCTGTCTCTGTTATGATAATTTTTAGTAAATTTGTTGACATATTTTTGTGAATAGAGAAAGCTATAGCTACATTCCAAAAGTTTCTTTCAATTACACATGATTGCATTGAAACATTTCAGGAAGTATCTATAGCTATTTCTTTCCTATTAATTTGTAGTAAATCTACTAACTTATTTTCGATGAAGAGAAAGCTATAGCTACACCCCAAATGTTTCTTTCAATAACACATGATTGCATTGAAACATTTGAGGAAGTATCTACAGGTATTTCTTTCATGATAAGTTTAGTACATTCTTGTTACTTATGTTCGATAAAGAAAAAGCTATAGCTACACTCCAGATTTTTCATTCAATAACACGTGATTACGTTGAAACATTTGAGTTCGTACCTGTAGCTGGTTCTTTTATGATAATTATTGCTAAATTTGTTTACTTAGTTTCGCTAAAGAGAACGCTATAGATACACTTCACAGTGATCCAGTCCAGGGAATAAATGGCGAAATATGAGATATTTTTTGATAATTTCGTTAACTTAGATACGTTCAAGAAAAGGTTATAGATACACTCCAATATTGCATTGAAACATTTGAGAAAGTATCTTTTGCTGTCTCTTTTCTGATGATTATTAGTAAATTTGCTAACTTTTTTCGATAAAGAGAAAGCTATAGCTACTCTCCAAATGTTTCTTTCAATAACAAATGATTGCATTGAAACATGTGAGGAGGTATCTATAGCTGTCTCTTTCATATTAATTTGTAGTAAATGCATTAACTTATTTACAACAAAGAGAAAGCTATAGCTACACTCCAAATGTTTCTTTCAATAACACATGATTGCATTCAAACATTCGAGGAAGTATCTATAGCTTTCTCTTTCATATTAATTTGTAGTAAATCCATTAACTTATTTACGATAAAGAGAAAGCTATAGCTGCACTGAAAATGTTTCCTTCAATAACACATGATTGCATTGAAACATGTGAGGAGGTATCTATAGCTGTCTCTTTCATATCAATTTGTAGTAAATCCATTCACTTATTTACGATAAAGAGAAAGCTATAGTTACGCTCCAAATGTTTCTTTCAATTACACATGATCGCATTCAAACATTTGAGGAAGTATCTATAGCCGTCTCTTTCATATTAATTTGTAGTAAATCCATTAAATTACTTACGATAAAGAGAAAGCTATAGCTACACTCCAAGTGTTTCTTGCAATAACACATAATTGCATTGAAACATTCGAGGAAGTATCTATAGCTGTCTCTTTCATATTAATTTGTAGTAAATCCATTAACTTATTTACGATAAAGAGAAAGCTATAGCTACACTCCAAGTGTTTCTTGCAATAACACATAATTGCATTGAAACATTCGAGGAAGTATCTATAGCTTTCTCTTTCATATAAATTTGTAGTAAATCCACTAACTTATTTACGATAAAGAGAAAGCTATAGCTACACTCCAAATGTTTCTTTCAATAACACATGATTGCATTGAAACATTTGAGGAAGTATCTATAGCTGTCTCTTTCATTTTTAATTTGTAGTAAATCCATTAACTTATTTACGATAAAGAGAAAGCTATAGCTGCACTCCAAATGTTTCCTTCATTAACACATGATTGCATTGAAACATTTGAGGAAGTATCTATAGCTGTCTCTTTCATATTAATTTCTAGTAAATTCACTGACTTATTTATGATAAAGAGAAAGCTATAGCTACGATCCAAATGTTTCGTTCAATAACACATGATTGCATTGAAACGTTTGAGGAATTATCTATAGCCGTCTCTTTCATATTAATTTGTAGTAAATCCATTTACTTATTTACGATAAAGAGAAAGCTATAGGTACACTCCAAATGTTTCTTGCATCAACACATGATTGCATTAAAAATCATTTGAGGAAGTATCTATAGCTTTCTCTTTTGTGATAATTGTTAGTAAATTTGCTAACTTATTTGCGATAAAGAGAAAGCTATAGCTGCACTCCAAATGTTTCCTTCATTAACACATGATTGCATTGAAACATTTGAGGAAGTATTTATAGCTATCTCTTTCATATTAATTTGTAGTAAATCCATTAACTTATTTACGATAAATAGAAAGCAATAGCTACTCTCCAAATGTTTCTTTAAATAACACATGATTGCATTGAAACATTTGAGGAAGTATCTATAGCCGTCTCTTTCATATTAATTTGTAGTAAATCTATTTACTTATTTACGATAAAGAGAAAGCTATAGGTACACTCCAAATGTTTCTTGCATCAACACATTTGCTAATTTATTTGCGATAAAGAGAAAGCTATAGCTGCACTCCAAATGTTTCCTTCATTAACACATGATTGCATTGAAACATTTGAGGAAGTATCTATAGCTGTCTCTTTCATATTAATTTCTAGTAAATTCACTGACTTATTTTTTTTTTTTTTTTTTTTTTTTTTTTAACACATGATTGCATTGAAACATTTGAGGAAGTATCTATAGCCGTCTCTTTCATATTAATTTGTAGTAAATCTATTTACTTATTTACGATAAAGAGAAAGCTATAGGTACACTCCAAATGTTTCTTGCATCAACACATTTGCTAATTTATTTGCGATAAAGAGAAAGCTATAGCTGCACTCCAAATGTTTCCTTCATTAACACATGATTGCATTGAAACATTTGAGGAAGTATCTATAGCTGTCTCTTTCATATTAATTTCTAGTAAATTCACTGACTTATTTACGATAAAGAGAAAGCTATAGCTACGCTCCAAATGTTTCGTTCAATAACACATGATTGCATTGAAACATTTGAGGAAGTATCTATAGCTGTCTCTTTCATATTAATTTGTAGTAAATCCATTTACTTATTTACGATAAAGAGAAAGCTATAGGTACACTCCAAATGTTTCTTGCATCAACACATGATTGCATTAAAAATCATTTGAGGAAGTATCTATAGCTTTCTCTTTTGTGATAATTGTTATTAAATTTGCTAACTTATTTACGATAAAGAGAAAGCAATAGCTACTCTCCAAATGTTTCTTTCAATAACACATGATTGCATTGAAACATTTGAGGAAGTATCTATAGCCGTCTCTTTCATATTAATTTGTAGTAAATCCATTTACTTATTTACGATAAAGAGAAAGCTATAGGTACACTCCAAATGTTTCTTGCATCAACACATGATTGCATTAAAAATCATTTGAGGAAGTATCTATAGCTTTCTCTTTTGTGATAATTGTTAGTAAATTTGCTAACTTATTTGCGATAAAGAGAAAGCTATAGCTGCACTCCAAATGTTTCCTTCATTAACACATGATTGCATTGAAACATTTGAGGAAGTATTTATAGCTATCTCTTTCATATTAATTTGTAGTAAATCCATTAACTTATTTACGATAAATAGAAAGCAATAGCTACTCTCCAAATGTTTCTTTAAATAACACATGATTGCATTGAAACATTTGAGGAAGTATCTATAGCCGTCTCTTTCATATTAATTTGTAGTAAATCTATTTACTTATTTACGATAAAGAGAAAGCTATAGGTACACTCCAAATGTTTCTTGCATCAACACATTTGCTAATTTATTTGCGATAAAGAGAAAGCTATAGCTGCACTCCAAATGTTTCCTTCATTAACACATGATTGCATTGAAACATTTGAGGAAGTATCTATAGCTGTCTCTTTCATATTAATTTCTAGTAAATTCACTGACTTATTTACGATAAAGAGAAAGCTATAGCTACGCTCCAAATGTTTCGTTCAATAACACATGATTGCATTGAAACATTTGAGGAAGTATCTATAGCTGTCTCTTTCATATTAATTTGTAGTAAATCCATTTACTTATTTACGATAAAGAGAAAGCTATAGGTACACTCCAAATGTTTCTTGCATCAACACATGATTGCATTAAAAATCATTTGAGGAAGTATCTATAGCTTTCTCTTTTGTGATAATTGTTAGTAAATTTGCTAACTCATTTGCGATAAAGAGAAAGCTATAGCTACTCTCCAAATGTTTCTTTCAATAACACATGATTGCATTGAAACATTTGAGGAAGTATCTATATCCGTCTCTTTCATATTAATTTGTAGTAAATCCATTAAATTATTTACGATAAAGAGAAAGCAATAGCTACTCTCCAAATGTTTCTTTCAATAACACATGATTGCATTGAAACATTTGAGGAAGTATCTATAGCCGTCTCTTTTATATTAATTTGTAGTAAATCCATTTACTTATTTACAATAAAAAGAAAGCTATAGGTACACTCCAAATGTTTCTTGCATCAACACATGATTGCATTAAAAATCATTTGAGGAAGTATCCATAGCTTTCTCTTTTGTGATAATTGTTAGTAAATTTGCTAACTTATTTACGATAACGAGAAAGCTATAGCTACACTTCAAATGTTTCTTTCATTAACACATGATTGCATTGAAACATTTGAGGAAGTATTTATAGCTGTCTCTTTCATGATAATTTGTAGTAAATCCATTTACTTATTTACGATAAAGAGAAAGCTATAGCTTCTCTCCAAATGTTTCTTTCAATAACACATGATTGCATTGAAACATTTGAGGAAGTATTTATAGCTGACTCTTTCATGCTAATTTGTAGTAAATCCACTAACTTATTTACGATAAAGAGAAAGCTATAGGTACACTCCAAGTGTTTCTTTCATCAACACATGATTGCATTAAAAATCATTTGAGGAAGTATCTATAGCTTTCTCTTTTGTGATAATTGTTAGTAAATTTGCTAACTTATTTGCGATAAAGAGAAAGCTATAGCTACTCTCCAAATGTTTCTTTCAATAACACATGATTGCATTGAAACATTTGAGGAAGTATCTATAGCCGTCTCTTTCATATTAATTTGTAGTAAATCCATTAACTTATTTACGATAAAGAGAAAGCAATAGCTACTCTCCAAATGTTTCTTTCAATAACACATGATTGCATTGAAACATTTGAGGAAGTATCTATAGCCGTCTCTTTCATATTAATTTGTAGTAAATCCATTTACTTATTTACGATAAAGAGAAAGCTATAGCTACTCTCCAAATGTTTCTTTCAATAACACATGATTGCATTGAAACATTTGAGGAAGTATCTATAGCCGTCTCTTTTATATTAATTTGTAGTAAATCTATTTACTTATTTACAATAAAAAGAAAGCTATAGGTACACTCCAAATGTTTCTTGCATCAACACATGATTGCATTAAAAATCATTTGAGGAAGTATCCATAGCTTTCTCTTTTGTGATAATTGTTAGTAAATTTGCTAACTTATTTACGATAACGAGAAAGCTATAGCTACACTTCAAATGTTTCTTTCATTAACACATGATTGCATTGAAACATTTGAGGAAGTATTTATAGCTGTCTCTTTCATGATAATTTGTAGTAAATCCATTTACTTATTTACGATAAAGAGAAAGCTATAGCTTCTCTCCAAATGTTTCTTTCAATAACACATGATTGCATTGAAACATTTGAGGAAGTATTTATAGCTGACTCTTTCATGCTAATTTGTAGTAAATCCACTAACTTATTTACGATAAAGAGAAAGCTATAGGTACACTCCAAGTGTTTCTTTCATCAACACATGATTGCATTAAAAATCATTTGAGGAAGTATCTATAGCTTTCTCTTTCATATTAATTTGTAGTAAATCCATTTACTTATTTACGATAAAGAGAAAGCTATAGGTACACTCCAAATGTTTCTTGCATCAACACATGATTGCATTAAAAATCATTCGAGGAAGTATCTATAGCTTTCTCTTTTCTGATAATTGTTAGTAAATTTGCTAACTTATTTACGATAAAGAGAAAGCTATAGCTACACTTCAAATGTTTCTTTCATTAACACATGATTGCATTGAAACATTTGAGGAAGTATTTATAGCTGTCTCTTTCATGCTAATTTGTAGTAAATCCACTAACTTATTTACGATAAAGAGAAAGCTATAGGTACACTCCAAATGTTTCTTTCATCAACACATGATTGCATTAAAAATCATTTGAGGAAGTATCTATAGCTTTCTCTTTTGTGATAATTGTTAGTAAATTTGCTAACTTATTTACGATAAAGAGAAAGCTATAGCTACTCTCCAAATGTTTCTTTCAATAACACATGATTGCATTGAAACATTTGAGGAAGTATCTATAGCCGTCTCTTTCATATTAATTTGTAGTAAATCCATTTACTTATTTACGATAAAGAGAAAGCTATAGGTACACTCCAAATGTTTCTTGCATCAACACATGATTGCATTAAAAATCATTCGAGGAAGTATCTATAGCTTTCTCTTTTCTGATAATTGTTAGTAAATTTGCTAACTTATTTACGATAAAGAGAAAGCTATAGCTACACTTCAAATGTTTCTTTCATTAACACATGATTGCATTGAAACATTTGAGGAAGTATTTATAGCTGTCTCTTTCATGCTAATTTGTAGTAAATCCACTAACTTATTTACGATAAAGAGAAAGCTATAGGTACACTCCAAGTGTTTCTTTCATCAACACATGATTGCATTAAAAATAATTTGAGGAAGTATCTATAGCTTTCTCTTTTGTGATAATTGTCAGTAAATTTGCCAACTTATTTACGATAAAGAGAAAGCTATAGCTACTCTCCAAATGTTTCTTTCAATAACACATGATTGCATTGAAACATTTGAGGAAGTATCTATAGCCGTCTCTTTCATATTAATTTGTAGTAAATACATTTACTTATTTACGATAAAGAGAAAGCTATAGGTACACTTCAAATGTTTCTTGCATCAACACATGATTGCATTAAAAATCATTTGAGGAAGTATCTATAGCTTTCTCTTTTGTGATAATTGTTAGTAAATTTGCTAACTTATTTACGATAAAGAGAAAGCTATAGCTACTCTCCAAATGTTTCTTTCAATAACACATGATTGCATTGAAACATTTGAGGAAGTATCTATAGCCGTCTCTTTCATATTAATTTGTAGTAAATCCATTAACTTATTTACGATAAAGAGAAAGCTATAGCTACTCTCCAAATGTTTCTTTCATTAACACATGATTGCATTGAAACATTTGAGGAAGTATCTATAGCCGTCTCTTTCATATTAATTTGTAGTAAATCCATTAACTTATTTACGATAAAGAGAAAGCAATAGCTACTCTCCAAATGTTTCTTTCAATAACACATGATTGCATTGAAACATTTGAGGAAGTATCTATAGCCGTCTCTTTCATATTAATTTGTAGTAAATCTATTTACTTATTTACGATAAAGAGAAAGCTATAGGTACACTCCAAATGTTTCTTGCATCAACACATTTGCTAATTTATTTGCGATAAAGAGAAAGCTATAGCTGCACTCCAAATGTTTCCTTCATTAACACATGATTGCATTGAAACATTTGAGGAAGTATCTATAGCTGTCTCTTTCATATTAATTTCTAGTAAATTCACTGACTTATTTACGATAAAGAGAAAGCTATAGCTACGCTCCAAATGTTTCGTTCAATAACACACGATTGCATTGAAACATTTGAGGACGTATCTATAGCTGTCTCTTTCATGTTAATTTGTAGTAAATCCATTTACTTATTTACGATAAAGAGAAAGCAATAGGTACACTCCAAATGTTTCTTGCATCAACACATGATTGCATTAAAAATCATGTGAGGAAGTATCTATAGCTTCCTCTTTTGTGATAATTGTTAGTAAATTTGCTAACTTATTTACGATAAAGAGAAAGCTATAGCTACTCTCCAAATGTTTCTTTCAATAACACATGATTGCATTGAAAGATTTGAGGAAGTATCTATAGCTGTCTCTTTCATATTAATTTGTAGTAAATCCATTTACTTTTTTACCATAAAGAGAAAGCTATAGGTACACTCCAAATAACTCTTGCATCAACGCATGATTGCATTAAAAATCATTTGAGGAAGTATCTATAGCTTTCTCTTTTGTGATAATTGTTAGTAAATTTGCTAACTCATTTGCGATAAAGAGAAAGCTATAGCTACTCTCAAAATGTTTCTTTCAATAACACATGATTGCATTGAAACATTTGAGGATGTATCTATAGCCGTCTCTTTCATATTAATTTGTAGTAAATCCATTGACTTATTTACGATGAGGAGAAAGCTATAGCTACACTCCAAATGTTTCATTTAATTACACATGATTGCATTGAAACATTTGAGGAAGTATTTATAGCTTTCTCTTTTGTGACAATTGTTAGTAAATTTGCTAACTTATTTACGATAAAGAGAAAGCTATAGCAACACTTCAAATGTTTCTTTCAATTACACATGATTGCGTTGAAACATTTGAGGATGTATCTATAGCCGTCTCTTTCATATTAGTTTGTAGTAAATCCATTGACTTATTTACGATGAGGAGAAAGCTATAGCTACACTCCAAATGTTTCATTTAATTACACATGATTGCATTGAAACATTCGAGGAAGTATCTATAGCCGTCTCTTTGATATTAATTTGTAGTAAATCCATTTACTTATTTACGATGAGGAGAAAGCTATAGCTACACTCCAAATGTTTCATTTAATTACACATGATTGCAATGAAACATTCGAGGAAGTATCTATAGCCCTCTCTTCGATATTAATTTGTAGTAAATCCATTGACTTATTTACGATAAAGAGAAAGCTATAGCTGCACTCGAAATGTTTCTTTCAATAGTACATGATTGCATTGAAACATTTGAGGAAGTATCTATTGCTGTCTCTTTCATGATAATTTGTAGTAAATCCATTCACTTATTTACGATAAGGAGAAAGCTATAGCTACACTCCAAATGTTTCTTTCAATAACACATGATCACATTGAAGCACTGGTGGAAGTAACTGTATCTTTTATGATAATTATTAGTAATTTTGAAAACTTATTTTCGTTTAATTGAAAGTCTAGGTACACTTCAGATGTTTCTTATATAATGACTCAAACAACCTAAACAATTAAGTTGAACTAAATTATCTTAGTGCATGAAAATTTGTCAAAGAAGAACTTCAATACCCCATTGTTTTTATTCCCTTTCCTTCGTTTAGCCCTTTTCCTTGATCCTCAACGGCAAAGGGTATCTTTAGGCTTGTGAGATACCATCTTTTGACCACTATCCTGTCATTGTCATTTACATGAATTAATTAGTGTATACGAAGTCTACGAGATTTGTAGGAACTGTGTGCCATTCAATTCAAAATTGATTTTTGACCTGAATTTGCCCTCCCAAATTTTCTACTGGCGTGATATTTTTACTACGGGGATTCTCTGGGTTTGTATCCTACCGTTTGTAGTTTTCGAACAGAATTTAGCAGTTTCAAAACATCTTGAAATTCTACTGTTGTTAAAGGACCGTTTCCGGGCTGTTTTCCCCTTTCCAGTTGTCCGCTTCCTTTAAGTTTTTTGCAGGAATTTTTCAGTTTGCTATAAATTTTCACAAACAAACTGGGAAATTGCAGTATTTTTGCTGCAAAAAAGATATGTATTTGGAACCAATGCCTCACCAATGGTCAAAAGGTGTTCTCCAAAAAATTAACTATTATTGATGTTTTTTATATCCGAATCCTGGTCAGCGGTAGCACAAACTTTCGTTGTCATAGTTACAAAGCCCGCCATGAAATGAACATGGAGACGGTTTGGTTTGCAGTCCGAAATATTCGCAGAAAACAACAACAAAATTAGAGATGAAAAGAAACAGTTAGACTTTTTGAAATTTCATGGTGAGTAAACAGATTTTCGTAGAAGTTTTCTGAAACCTGAGCACCCAACTCAGCAAAGGAATTGATCATCAGGGGCGCTATCCAGCCAGCTCTGAAGAGTGGCCTAAAAAATCAATCTCCTGGGCCTGATGTTTATAGGATCCAAGAAGGGAGAAAACGTTGATTGGTTCAAATGAAAACAATTGTTTTGATATCTTACTACGTACATTGGACGCCCCTTTAAACAAAGATTAATAATTCTGCTTTTGAAAGTTGAAACATTTTAGCTACCAGAGAGGATGAGGGGTGCAAATGCCAAGAAGGCTAGGCCTAGGCCTACCTAAGTAGACTACGTAGTCTGTTTGTTGCAAAGTGAAAACAAATACAAAAATGGTATTGGCTGGAATCAGCATCGAAATGGTGGGAAAACAATGGTCTATGTGGGACCAAAAAGCCTATTAATGATACGCCAAAGATGGCGATGAGGAACGTTTTATCTCGTTTTATCAAGATGCATTGCGTTCTCATTATGAATCTTTAACAATTCTAATGGAATTTGATTAAAGAATGCAATGCCTCTTGGTAGGAACTCGCCGCCATCTTTTGCGTAATCGTCTATTGATCGCAACCACACCAGATATCAATACCATACAGTATTTTGCTCTAGCAGTTTGTAAAAAGATATCTATAGTTCTCTATGATGGGGGGGGGGGGCATTGGGGGTACTAGAACCTCAATAACCAAGTTGTCTTGTGTTGAAATTAACACAAAGTTTAAATCCAAATGGATTCATAACATCTTTGGTCTTTCTTTATTTCAGATGTCAGCCAGAGGGGCAAAGAGCAAGACCCCAGAGGAAGCTGCCATGAGCAGAATTCCAAAGCTTCCTCCTATACAGCAATTTGTCCAGGCATCTTCGAGATTTGACAACAGTCCTCTACTCAAATACAGAAGAAGCAGTGATGTGCAAGATCTGCTTGGAAACATTGTGTATGTATTCTCTTTGACCTTTGTTTTTTCTATTTACTTTATTTATTTGCTTTACATACATACCTAGTCGGTTAATGTTTGTTTTACCCATTTCAAGTCATGTGACCATACTCTTAGGAAGATTTGTATTATGCTATATTTTGCACTCATGGCACAACTTTGCATGGGATGAAATATGTTAGAGAAATCAAAAGATGTCTTATCAAGGGATTGATTAATCACATGACTTGAAATGGGGGTAAACAAGCCTTGGCTGATTTTGTTTATTGACTAGGCTTTATGCATATCAATGTGAACACTCAGGAGGACATAAAGTGCTACTGAAATATATTGTTTTTTCTCAAAATTCCTTCTTNAACCAAGTTGTCTGTGTTGAAATTAACACAAAGTTTAAATCCAAATGGATTCATAACATCTTTGGTCTTTCTTTATTTCAGATGTCAGCCAGAGGGGCAAAGAGCAAGACCCCAGAGGAAGCTGCCATGAGCAGAATTCCAAAGCTTCCTCCTATACAGCAATTTGTCCAGGCATCTTCGAGATTTGACAACAGTCCTCTACTCAAATACAGAAGAAGCAGTGATGTGCAAGATCTGCTTGGAAACATTGTGTATGTATTCTCTTTGACCTTTGTTTTTTCTATTTACTTTATTTATTTGCTTTACATACATACCTAGTCGGTTAATGTTTGTTTTACCCATTTCAAGTCATGTGACCATACTCTTAGGAAGATTTGTATTATGCTATATTTTGCACTCATGGCACAACTTTGCATGGGATGAAATATGTTAGAGAAATCAAAAGATGTCTTATCAAGGGATTGATTAATCACATGACTTGAAATGGGGGTAAACAAGCCTTGGCTGATTTTGTTTATTGACTAGGCTTTATGCATATCAATGTGAACACTCAGGAGGACATAAAGTGCTACTGAAATATATTGTTTTTTCTCAAAATTCCTTCTTGTTTTTAAATTCTGCTGGTCTAACATTCTGTAACATCCTTAAGAAAGTGGTTCCATGCTTGGATGTGACATGCATTGCTCGTATAACTCAGCTGTAATTGTAAGTAAAGTCTGTGTCGACTTAGATGTCACATGAGATTTGAGACAGGATGGTAATGATGATGATGATGATGACTTTAGAACAGTCAGGATCCAATACCAAAACAGAAAATAATATAATTTTATTAATAGCTTTGTAATTTTCAGAAAATTGTCATGATCAATTGCCTACCTTATTCTGACTGTATATCTGCACTTTAAAGGATGCCACCTTTAGGGTATGGCCCTAGTGGTACTTAAATGAGATAGTTTGTTTGACATTTGTGTTTGGATATTTGCAGGAGAGAAAGAGCTAAGAATGCAAAAGAGCACACTGAAGACTATATAAAGAAACGGCCAAAGTCAAAACCTGCCCCAGAACTGCCATCACAGGTAATTCATGTGTGCACTTTTATGCTGACTGATTGAAGGAAATGATTATATATAATTGAAAGCTTGCTTTTTACAAACTTGATAGATGTGCTTGAAAATAGAGCCCCTTAACATTCCTTGCTACCTGACTTGGTCCCTGTGAGAAAAGCCTTGCCATGGTCATCAAGAGCCAGGTCCCAGGGTTAGTTATAGAAG
>REGL01000215.1:273014-330910 GCA_004194395.1 Aurelia aurita complex sp. Pacific | reverse complement strand
GAGATATAGAGAAACATGAGCATGTAACTTGCAAAAATTGTTTTGATATCTGATTCACTCTCTCTATTCAATTCATCTTGGATTGATCTCTCTGATGTAAAGGAGACATTGAAATCTTTTGGCCCACTCTTCTTGAAATTTTTCATGTAATCAATAAAAACTTTCTCCCATGCTTCTGCCTTCTTGTTTTTCGCTTCATCTTCATGGTTGTTTACGATGAACGTCACAATGATAGACTTTGCTGATCTGTATTTCTCTCCATCAAAACCACCCAAAGCCACATTGGGGTTGACTGGGCCTCCAAATTCTGCCATGCAGGGCATGTACAGGTAACGGCTGTCATTTAGACTAGTGGGAGATCTGTCAGAGAAAGGTACAGGTTATTATGTGGGACAGCATAGGTTCCACATCTTTAAATCAGCGCAAAAAGGTGGGTGTAAAATTCTATGACCTATTTTTTTTTAATTGAATGGCTTGAAAGAAACTTTAGCTTCTTATCTATAATTATACCATTCAACTTTTCATAAATTGTCAATATTTTCAGAATTACAGGAGGTTTTCTTCTTTTTCGAGAATCCAAGAACAATTTTAAATATGACATATGCTGCAATTTCGAAAAATATCAAAGACTCCCCAAAAGTCCAGTGGTACAATTATAGCAAAGTAGCTGGAGTTTCTTTCAAGGCATTCGGCTCAAAGAAAACGGTCACAGAATTTTACACCATCTTTTTAAAGATTTGAAACCTATGCTTGCAGTAACAAAATATTATTTCAGAATTATAAACAACTAATCCAATTTCACTTGGAGCATGATTCAAAATGAAAAGCTTTCTCTGAAAGAATCTATTTGGCTAACAAAGAAAGATAGGAATCAAATCTGTATAGAATTGAATCGCCTCCCAATCGGCTTTTGAACCAAGCAAATTAACTGCCGAGGCAGATGTGTAGATATATCCTTCTTCTTTCTATCTATGTTCATATTTGCTCTTAAAAATAATTTCTAGAATGCACAACGAACAAGCTAGCTACCTGGGTTTCAGAGGAACTTTTGCAGCTTTGCTTGTTTTTAATTACCGGTTGAGAGAATTTCCTTTGTCTGTGATCGCTAATCACTTTGAATTGCAGTGTCAATCAAAAGCAACTTGTGCTATTGTCTTACAAAATGTGTCCTTGTTCATCAACCAATCATTTAATTTTTTTTAAATATTTCATTCTCAAGATTAAAGCGAGTTTCTAAAGAGTGAGTAATGACTTACGCTGTGCAATGCCTGAAATGGTCATGCCAGTCTGACGCATTATTTCCAAAACCTCCACATGGTTCACTTCCATCTGTCATACATTTGTCAATTTTGTTGTGGTCATTTTGCCAATATTGTGTCACGCTCATGATGGTACAGTTGTTATTCTGTGGTGACAGTGGCTTGAAACAAATATCCTCAAGTCCAATGGTCATGTTTTTGCCATTTTCTTCAAAAGGTGCTTTAAGATTTGCTAGTGTGTTCTGCAGATCCAAGACCTAGAATGCAACGGACAAAGTCAGCTAAAAACGGCCCCCTGAAAAGCAGTTCTTTAGGACTGATGGGGCTACCGTGCCTAAAAAAGTAAAAATAGAAATAGAAAAAAGGATCACAAAATAGAAAATGTCACAAACTATGTATGAATACACTTTAGGGGTCTGTTCAACCAGCATGGCTTGCACGTGCCCTCTCTTCTCTTAGTTGGTCTTTATGTCACCATTTTTCACAGGCCATGAAAATGGCAACAATTAAGACCAACCAAGGGGCCCTTTACATGAGCAAACTCAGACCGGCACAAGTTTCAGGTCAGTTTCAAATTTTACAATATCTGCTTTTTTGCGTTGCGTTTACATGGAATTTCAGATCAGTTAGTAAATAAAATCGTAAATGTCATTATTACTATCATATTCTTAACTTTTAAGAGGAATGAACTGTGTGTATGTGAGGAGAATATTTGTTATCTTGATTGAGGGTTTTAGGCCTCTTTTCATGCATTTTGAAGTTACCAAATTTTTGTATGTACAAATTAAATTTTACGTATATTTCCAATGCTCGGAAAAATAAAACAAAATTACTTTAACGTTTCAGCTCTTTGGCTTCAACTAAACTTTGACTTGGTCCAATACCTCAAATATTCCCCGCATGACAGATTTTCAAACAGTTCAAAGTTCCTTTTGATCCACCAGGTTTCTGTTGCATTTTCAGAAAAATCAAACAACAAAATTAAAAAATATTGTGTAAAATGACATACTTTATGCAACATCTTTTTGTGAATAATGCCATCATAGNTTGAAGTTACCAAATTTTTGTATGTACAAAATAAATTTTACGTATATTTCCAATGCTCGGAAAAATAAAACAAAATTACTTTAACGTTTCAGCTCTTTGGCTTCAACTAAACTTTGACTTGGTCCAATACCTCAAATATTCCCCGCATGACAGATTTTCAAACAGTTCAAAGTTCCTTTTGATCCACCAGGTTTCTGTTGCATTTTCAGAAAAATCAAACAACAAAATTAAAAAATATTGTGTAAAATGACATACTTTATGCAACATCTTTTTGTGAATAATGCCATCATAGTGCTCAATTTCACCTCTGGGGTAGAGTGAGTAGCTTTCTTTAGATGGTGCTGCAGTGATGATAACTTGTTCTGTTCTGTAAAAAGGTCCAAAATGCTTGTTAAAATAATCTCTTTGCTGTCTAGCTTCACTACCTGTTGCGGACCACAGGTCGACGGGATCTGTGATAACTTTGAAAAACACGAGTCCGCATGTTAGCACACACACTACAATGAGTGACATGACGATGACGGTCCACGGATGAAATGCACACCATGTTCCCCAACCCTGAAATAGCCTCCTCAAAAACTTTTCCATGACAGCACCACATCTGACAGAACAACCAGGTCTTTTTGCACCATATGTTGCCTTTGACCCAAAAGTCGCTGGCATTTCATTAGAACCACTAACACTTCCATATTCATTTAATGACACAAATGTTTTTTGTGATGTTGATGACATGACATTCCCAATGATAAAAATCAAAGCAAATCCTAAGTAGATCATGATGTTGATAAAAACAAAGAGTGGGATTCCAAGGATCTTTCTCTCTTTTTTGGTCACTGGTGGAGATGGTGGGGCAGGGCAGGATGCCCTGCAATCCTGACAACTGCACGCACTTGTGTTTTTACCTGTTGATTTATCAAAGAATGTTTCGTTACATGTGATAATCTTTGTATTACTTGGTACAATGTCTCCAGGTTTTGGGTTAATTGGTATCTGAGTCATGACTGTATTGATTTGAAATGGAGCTTGCGGTGGACTTCCAACAAACGCTAGCCATTTCTTGGCGGTGCATTTATCAGCTGACGTCCCACACATCAAATCAAGAACTTTTCCGTTGCTTCCAGGAAAGTTGACATTCCTGCATGAGTTATACAACCCTTCTGCAAACTCAGGTGTGAGGTAATAGTCAGTCGAAACGGTAATACCCGTGCCATAGTCAGTTACCGATGTAAACATAGACTGATTTGTGCTGCATGTGAAATCACACCAAAGATTTATGAAGTTCCTAAGGCATGCAGGGCATCTTGCTAACAAGTTACGTGCAGCTTGCAATTGCGTTGACAGCGTGCGTAGCTGCAAAATATCACAACAAGCTTCACCATACTCTAAGGTGCCATTTCGCTGGACAAGATTAGGGCAAGTGTCTTTCAAGATTCTAATGACCTCAGGGTCTGTTGATATTTTTGCAGGGCCATTGTAGACACAGTTCTTAGGAGGAGTTAGTCCTCCACATTGGCTATACATTGAGCAATGACCAGGAATGTGTTTTGTGCTTGAAACCTGAAAAAATAGGCTGAAATTAGCTTTATGTTGAATTGCAGGAAATGAGAAATTCATGGAAAAGGAAACATTGGCAAAAATGTGATGATTTTGAGGCAGCTTTCGAGGATTCATATCAAATAAAACCTTTATCCCAAGAAAAGTAGAAAGCTAGTGGTGTTTTTGTTCCTAGTGCATCCATGCTCGAAGTCTCTGAACCCATAAGTTACAAACAGGTTTATTTTATCTTACGAACAGAAAAACCGGCGTGGCATACCTGAATGAATATTGTTGCTTCATATGCTTTGGGTGTTGTATTGTTTAGCAGCTCGATTTGAAACAGTTGGGTTCGTTTTCTCAGCTTGCACTTGGCAAACAAAGCATTTTTTTTTTGGAAAATGCACTTGAGAGGTTTAGCAAGCAATGTCGAACGCTGATGAAGGGTTCTCCATTACAAGTCTGTTCATTTACAACGGTACGTTTTGCAATACTCATACTTACGAAATCACTGCATAACATTAGGCCCACTGCAACTGCACACAAAACGATCTTTATTGACGCCATCTTTGATACGAACTCACCAAAACTCTTAATTTGGTTCTTGAAACTTTAATTATTGGAATTACACGACTTATCCGGTAGGAAACGATTTTAAGAGCGAGATAGGACGGAGTAAAAACTCCACTGTGAGTCCCGTCTTGAATCTTTGCTTCCAGTTTGAAAGGAACTTTGGTCTATGCGTTTCGACATATCAAATTGTATTGAGCTTGAGCAAACATCTTTCGATGGAGTGCTAAATTCTGATTGGTTGATCAGTTTCATACTGCATTCTGATTGGGGAGTTGATGCTCGGTCGATGTTCAAAGCGCGCTTACTTTGAGTCACCTGACCGTCACAGTGTTGTTGGGTGTAACCTTACATATGGGATCACCTGGATAACAAGTATTGTTTATGTCTTGAATGTACTTTGTACCAATGAATCGTTCGTTTATGATCTGCTCTTGTTGACTTGTTGGCCCTTGCTCTGTTCAAAATGGATCGATAGGGTAGGGTAAGAAGGTGGGGCAATTTGGTAATTTGGGTCTAAAATGGGCATTTTTCAAATAAACAGAGTCGTTGGAAATTTGGCCAATCTTGTTTCGTTTTGTTCTTTGGAACGTTATCCCGTTCTTCAATTTGAAGTTTGAGTAATTTTTTGGAATTTTTTCCTTCTTCTTGTATTCAACAACATGAGATTTTAGAATGTTTTTATGGATAACTTTACTGTGATTTAATTTTCAGAGTTTCGAATCCAAAGCTCTTTACACCTTTCCAAATGATTCAACTTGTTAGATCATGACAACATTTTAGGCAGGGGGAAAATCTGGAAATTGAAGCACTAAAATTAAAATCATCCAATAATCCTAAGTATAAGATTTCATCCCCCACTGAGCTATTAACCAAAATTTCCAGTTACAATCGTTTAACAAAAAAATTAAATAGACCCAAATTATCCCGCAGACCAAAATTACCCCCACCATACCCTACCCAATGAATCTTTAGTCTTGGTTTAGAAGAGACGTTTGAGATCTGTTTGTTGTCCCCAAGCCTTGCTAATCCTGTCTAAACACGATAAACGAGCTACCGAGATTCAGGTCAAATATACACGTTTTTTTTTATAAGAAACTGGTTTATAAGAAACTAGTACTACGATGACCAAAAATTTAAGAAACTCTAGTACTACACTCAAGAACAGTTAAGAAACTCTAAAACTTTATTTCTTTGTGTCTCTCTTATTCTATGTCTTTCTAACAAAGGTACATTCGTCTTTTCTTGACTTTTAACTGCAAAATTGGTAAATTTTTGCCTTAATGTGCATGGCTTCTTCTTGATGACAATGTCAATGCAAAATGGAAGCCCTTTGTCGAGAAGAAGGCTCAACTTCGAACAATACCGCAACTTTAGGCCCAAAAAATTAGAAACTAACTAAGAAACTTTTACTACTAAAACACCGAAATTGTCATGCGAAATTAAGAAACTTTTAGTACTAAGTGCTGATCCAAGTTTCTTACAAAAAAACGTGTATTGACAAAAACTCTAAAAACCGGCATGTCACTTTAGGTCAATCACTAGATGTGTTCGATGTGTTCCAATTTTCCCAATTTTCAATTGGGAAGAATAAGAGACAAAATATCTTATCGACACCTCTATTCTTGTATTCTTTGGAAGGGGTTGAAAGTTCACACATTAGTAAATTTGCAAACAAAAGAAACCAATTCACCCTTCGCACGAACGTATCTTCTCGTTCTCGCTTTTTGCTTTGGGCATCTCATCACTTTGTAACTTTTGCTAGAGGATATACTGTAGTGTGTAGTGTTTCTATTCTTGATAGAGGGACGTATCACTCCCTCAAAAAGCGTGCGAGATTTTCTTGCAGAAGGATTTCCCAATAAAACGAAAAGGTTCCCGTAGAAATTGTACGCGAATTCTAGACGGTGATTAGCCCCTACCAGCCCTGACTCCCCCCTACTTAGGGACAGGGCAAAATTTATTATATTACATGGCCGGTGGAGAACAAAAATTCTTGCAAGAAAATCTGCTCGCCCTGTATGAAATTATTGCCAAAAAACCAACTGCCCCGTCACCCTTTCCTTAAAAATTGTATCTGCCCCGTATTCATGGGGATTCATGAATAAAAAATGTTGTATAGTACCACCGATGAATTAGCCAAAGACCATAACAAAATCAATTCTTGTCTTTACGAGACTTTGTCAACGAAGAAATCGACTTTGAAGATGAAGAGAAATGACAAATGAATCGTTCTTGCAAGTAACTGCCAAGGAATTTTGCGTCAAGTTCATAAACATCCTTCCAAGCATTTCTCAACTTGCATGATCCACAATTTTGTCCTCAAAATGAGCCATTTCATATTTCAAACTTCATCTTGAGCTTATAAAAAGGTACTGCCCCGTTCATATTTGCTTTGTAAAAAAAGTGTTGACCCAGTTCTGTACAAGCTAAAAGAAAGTAGTTGCCCCGTTACGTCTTGCACTGGACATGTTATAAAATAAACTTTGCACTGTCCCTTACTTAAATGCAAATGCACTACCTCCATATGAGGTATGGCAGCGATACAATACAATAACACAACACGAACAAAAATTATTCCTGTGTAGTTCCATAATCCATATTCTCAAGGAGAAGTGCTTTTTGAGATAGGAAAAAAATTACAGAAACAAACTGTATGAAAACCAATCCAGAAAAAGGAAAACAAAGATGAAGAGTTTTCACACATAAATCCATAAATTACATCAAATAACATCTTCATCAAATAACATCTTGAAATGTGAAGTCTAAAACAAGAGAATTAAAATGATCAAATTCATTAAATACAATTTATTCACGAACAAACTACTTTCTTCACGCCAACAAATCTTAGAGCGTTCTTGAAACAGACATGGTTGAAGGAGATCTTTTTCGAATGCAAACTGACAGCATACGAAACTATCACTTTTTGAAAAGCAAAAGCGTATGAGAATTTTGAAAAGAAGTGGAATTTTAGACCAGAGTCTGTTTAGACCATTGCACCGGCAACACAGTGATCTCTGCAAAAGACACACGAAATTTTTGTGGAGTGATACAACATCCCTTGAGACTTTCAATGCGATGAGCAATTTTGTAAGACTCAGGTCCCCGAAAATTAAAAGGGAAATTTTTGTCAGTAGGCCTATCCTGAAGAATGTAGATGTTACATCTTTCGTGCATGCAAGATGCAAGCAAAAATTTTCGCTCCCTCTCTGTTTATTTTGATTCAACTGAGGTGTGAATCTATTCTTCAGAAGCATAGTTTCCAAATCTTTGACTTGGCGTGAAAAGGTGGGTGTAAAATTCAATGACCTATTTCTTCTGATTGAATGGCTTGAAAGGAACTTTAGATACTTCTGTATAATTCTACCGTTGGACTTTCCAGAAATTTTTGAATATTTTTCAAAATTACAGCGTATTCTAAATTTCAGCTCATTTCAGGGTGTGACGTCATCAAATTTCTAAATCATAAACTAGATGAATGACAGACTTTTGCTTGATGACATATTGTAGGCATTCATAAGCTATGGTTTTCCTCGAAATTACTTCATGTTGCGTCAAACGGTTTAGAAATTACGATGGTTTTAAGTTTTTTTTCAAATTTGTCTCGAATTCCTGAAAAGAGGAAAAACACTCCAACTCCGAAAATATTTTTTTTTTTTTTTTTTTTTTTTTTTTGAATCGCTTTGTCTTTTCGGAAATCTGCATTTTGTTTACAAAAATGTTCACTTTGATTTTCTGTGTGATTCGTGTGACGGCTGCAATTTCTAACATGGCAATATCTGCTTCCAAGGGCCTAACTTGTTATCCGTCTGTAGGCATAATCACATGAAATAATTCTTTTTTAGCAAATGTTTCATTTTCATCTAGAGCAAGTAACAGTAATCTTCCAAATGTAAGTCGTGTATAATTCTCAACAAGGCATTGCAGAAAGAAAACGCAACTTTTGGTATTCAAGTGTCATACGTTGTTTATACGAAAATTTCCCAAAATGTCTTGGTCAATTTGAACTGACTGGAAAAATATTATCGAGTCTGTTTTTTGGGTCAGCAAGATACAATATTTATTTTATGGAATTACAAAGCAGGTGAACTTAAACAAGACGCTTGCATCAAGGGGAAATCTGAACGTTCTTGACGGAAGTACGTATGACGTCTTTACGAGTAACAAGAAGAATATTGCTTTGCAACAACCAACAACCTGTTTTTGCAAAGAGCATGCAAGGGCAAATTTTGCGAAGCTAAAGATTCAGGTTTTTGAAATAAACAGAGAACAAAAGATTATTGTTGGCTGTACAGAAGGTGTGAAATCTATTCTTGAGGCTACAACATCACTTTTTCTTGATCAGACTTGGAATCCTTTGTTTTACATATTTTGCTCTTGTTCCAAGAGCATAACATTTGTGCATTCAGCAAGAGGCACATGTAAAAACCAGTCTACGCATGGGAACCATAAAAGATGGATTTATGAACTGATAAAAGAATAGTCTAAACCTTGGTCAGCTTTTGATCCTCATGAGCACTGGGCGCTTACATTTTCTACGGCAATGTCCTGCAAGCTAAGTTTTATATTTCTCAAGTTTTTGGATTAGCTGATTTACATCTGCGTCTCCACTAATCTCCCGTAGAAATACCTTTATATGCTCTCGCTCGGAAAAAGCTTTGTTCTGGCTGGCAAATCAACTAAAAACTACAGAACGAAATCTAAACATGACAGACAGACAGACTAGAGCAATTAGATCATCTCGGACAGTTTTATTTGTTATATCATCAACTATATTACCAACTATATTAACGAAACGAAATCATAAAGTTTCTAATCTATAAGGACTTTTTAATCAGTGCTTTTAATGATATATATCTACCTGCCTCTATTACGAGTTCAACCATGCCCGAGAAAATAGGATGCTATGGTAAGGAGATGCGCGCAATCAGAAGCGAGAAGATATATAGAAACTGGATAAACTAAAATGAGCAGATGTTACAATAGGATCCGCTACTTGATTGACTCCCAAGTACAAAGCGATTAGCGATCGCAGACAAAGGGAATTCAATGCTTGGTCGGTTAACTTAAAAACAAAAACAAAGCAAGCCGTAAAAGTTGCTCTGAAACCCAGGTAGCTAGCTCGTTCGTTGTGCATTCCAGAAATGGGTTTAAGAGCAAACATGAGCATATATCGAAAGAAGAAAGGAATACCCAAACTTTTACCTCGGGAATTCTATTTGTTAGCTTCAGAAGCTGACCAGTAAGTGTTTTGATTACACCTAAAAAATAGGAGAATTGAATCGCCTGTCAATAATCCACTTCTGAGCCAAACAAATAAAATGCCCGAGGCAGATGTTTAGATACATCCTTATACTTTGGATATACGCTCATGTTGCTCTTAAAAACCATTTCTGGAATGCACAACGAGCCAACTAGCTACTTGGGATTCAGAGCAATCCTTTTGCGGCTTGCATTGTTTTTGTTTATGACTTGAACCGACCAATCAGGCATAGAATTCCCTTTGTCTGCGATCGCTAATCGCTTTGTACTTGGGTGTCAACAAAAAGTAGCGGATCCTATTGTAACATTATTTGTCCTTGTTGGATATGTTGGATAAACTTGATAAAGGTTTTGTATCATCTCTAGAGACATGCGTACATTTTCCTTTGAAAAGTCTACTTTTGAAGACTTGTTTGATCGAAATAGATTTTGGGAAGTAAAAGCCTGTGGAGATAAGACTGAGGCCTTGTTGGGAGATTAGCTTCCAAGTAAACAAATCTCCGTTTGCCCACGCCAAAAACATAGCTCCTCAAACATATTTGCTTGTGATAAGCAAGAATATTTTGAACATTTTTTGAACATTTTTTAAACATCTCAAACAATTTAAGCTTAGATCTGCTTGCAAAAAGCGATCCTTTGCGACGTGGCCACAAGGAAGCTAGAGTATGGTTGATCTCGTAAATAATGATATAACTGTAAGTGTAAAACGAACGTATTTCTGGTGAGCTAATTTACACGTAATTTATCTTTAGTTTCAATAAGTGTACGATCTTTTACAAAGCATTTTTAGGTCCTAAATCTAAGTGTATTACAAAATGCAACAAAGCACAGTGTGTATGCCATTGAACTTGAAGAATAGTTAAACTGAAAGGCCTCCTTGCTCCAACTCATCCTGGTTTGGATTCGCCGACAAAGATTAGTACATAATTATCCTGCTTGATCAAAAGATGAATCAACCCGTTGGTTAGGTGTGACCTCAAGCTCAAACTGAATCCAGACAATTTAATCTTATGAATCGCAGCAAAGACTTCAAATGTTTGAAAATGCTCGTGTAAAATGGCTATCAAATCTTTCTTTGAACTGAATCGATTGAATAGAACTTTAGGGAATTTAACTTAGTTCTACTGTTTCTTGCTAATATTTGGATCACCGTAAAAGCTCTGTTTAGCCCCCTCTCCCCCGCCCTCTCCATCAAACCCCCTTTCTAATAAGCCTCCTCCCCTCCGAGCCAAAATTTTAAATTAGCCCCTTTCTATCAAGCCCCCCCCCCACTCAAATCAAATTCCAGAGGCTACCAAAGATTTTCCATTTATTTAGCTAAACAAGTTTCCATCTTAATTTTGATATGGTCGGGATAAAACTGTATCGAATTTATGTATTTGACTCGTAAAATTGTATGTTGAATAGGCCATATGGGGTACAAGAACTGCAAAGCTATCATCTATGTCCTGGTCATTTGATTCTGTGAATAAGCCCCCCTCTCTAACAAGCCCCCTCTCTCTTAAGCCCCCCTCTGGAGTGTCCGAAATAAAATAAGCTCCCCGAGGGCTATATAGAGCTTCTACGGTATTTTCAAAATCTTTCTTTCAATTTACTTGAGATTGTGACGTCATCAGATTTCTAAATTGTAAAGTGAAAGAGTGACAGATTTGTGCTTCATATTCATAATATATCGAAGCCAGTCATAAACTGAGGTTTTCTTGAAAAAGATTCCATGTTTCCTCAAAAAGTTTAAGAATTACCTTGGTTTTAAATTTGCTTCTCAAATTGTTTGAATCCTTAAAAAAGAACAAAACTCTCTACAAATTCTGAAAATGTTGAGGATTTCAAAAAAGTTCAACGGTAGATGTATACCAAAGTAGCTCAAGTTCGTTTTGAGCCATTCAATTTACACAAACCTTTCTAAACATTTGACACCTATGCTGAACCGATAACATCTGAATTTAGGCAATTTAACCTCATGAATCACCATTTCCTATTAGCTAAAGGGCAATCCGTCTTACAAGCCAAAATATCAACCTCGAATGTAACCATCAAACCATTTTGTTATCATGTTCAAATTAAAGGCCAAGGAACAGGTTACGCCAATAATTCGTATGATGTTAATGCCATCTGCATGAGATAACTTAGGAAGGACTCGTGACTGCGCGACTGCCAGAAAGTGAGCTATTCGGTGACAGAGGGTTCGCGGATTAAATTCCTTACAAACCATGTCTATTATGCAGGTGACGCCTAACTACGATGGAATGACAGAGGAGGGCTTTAACGATCACTGGCTAACCATGATCCTTTACGGGCCGAATGTTTGTGCCCATGGGAAAGTGGACACCGTTGGGTGACTCATTAAAGTGTCAGTGTTAGTAAACAATATTCAATGATGAGATTTGCACCAGTTTCAGTCAAACATATCTTGTTATAGAGCCTGTAAAAAGACAAGAGAGGACCTCCTATGTCTGTCCGCAGGTAATTTGTTTCATAGCGGACAGTCTAACTTTATCTCATTAGAATCAGTCATAAAATTCTAATCTTATTGCCGACTTTGCTCGGAAGCTATTGCAAAGATGCTAAATGGCGTAAAAATCGATCAAATTTGGCCAAGGTTTCAGCTTCAAAAACAATGTCAAAAACAGAGCCGTCCGCTAGAGGTGAAAAAATGAAATGAAAATGTTTTGCCTTATCTTAGGCTCTCAGAGGATAACCCGAGGTTGTCATCATTTCAAAACCAGACGAAATTTTATGGACATTTTATATCCTTGGTCAAGATTTTCTGAAAAAAAGTGTCCAAGAAAAGTTCAAGTTAGCCTATTTGCTATAAATTTAACTATGATCCGTTGTAATTGAGAATGATTCACATTTATATATTTCCAAAAACTAATCAAGTCGAATATACACGCCGGACCCGATTGCATTGCTATATTCACTAATATCTTTAAATTACAATAAAAGTTTAGCCAATATTTCACAAAATTTAACACTCATTTATTTATCGAAGAAAATTTTATTACTTTCCTGTGATTTCTGATTATCCGAATGACCAAGCTTCCAGCCCTCTACATATAAAGTCCTCTTTGGAGGATAATGTCTCGTTATCAAATGTTTTGCATGAATGGCTTCGTCCATGGTTGAGATCCTCATCCAACCAGAGGCCAAATAAGCCACTAAGGAGGAGAGATGCAGGAAATATCATTAAAAAGTGAGCCCATTAGATTTCTGGATATGTGGAAAACTAGTCTACCTAGAAATGCTAAAATTCTAAATAAATCGTGGAATTTTTAAAACGAAAATACCAAAGCCTGTTCCATGACCTTTTATATACAAATGGGACGTGGGATGTTTTTAAACTTTGGAATACAAGTGCATTTCCTGAACTGGATTTATGATATTGGGACAATTTCAAAAGAAGGGCTTGTTCGATGACCTTTTAAACACAAATGGGACGTGGGATATTTCTAAACTTTGAAATAGAAGTGCATTTCATGCACTGGGTTTATGATATTGGGACAACTCCAAAAAGAGGAAGTTTAAAAGGTTGTACAATGAAAAATTCACAGGCAAGGTCATCCTAGCAAAGGTTTTTAATCTTAATGACGAACATGCACTGAAACAACGGCGAGCAAATACTGTTGCAAAGTTGCTGCTAATTTTGTATGGATCATTGGTACAGTAGGACTAATGAAGTGGGGGTTTCAATCAATAGAAAACACGTGTGCTTAATCTTATGCAAAGCTGGGAAAGTAAAGAAACTGTACTCACTCGCCACCTCCGATTGCCAAACATTGTGAATCGCCTTTTATAAAGAAACTGTTTGTTCCTGTCCATCGATACGCCTGTAAGTGCAATAAAAATAACCATACAATGAACAGATGCGGAAATCGTTTTAATATCTGTTCAATAAAACCGAATATTCAGTATAACATTGTTGGGGAGACGAGATACGGTTTGTCCGATGAAACTTATGTGTCGCCCCGTGCAGTAGGTTGATGCTCATGCGCAGTAGCGTTTTGCGTTGGAGTTCTGACGGGCGCATGAGCATCAACCTACTGCACGGGGGACAAATACGTTTCCTCGAACAAACCGTATCTTGTCTCCCCAACAAAACAGGACTATTTCGTATTTTTTCCTATTTCATTCTTTTAAGGAGGGTTGCCCTTCAGCAGAAGCTGTTTTTCAAGGGGCCCTCCAATAAAAACTTAATTACAATAAATCACTAAAAAACCATAACTTTAAAACCCTATTTACAATTATGCAATATTTACAATTGAAAGAAAAATTAACCCTTTATTGACTTTTTAAAACCATTCAGGGAGGATGCCGTCTTAGATTCAGCTGGGAGGCTATTCCATAGTTTAGCTCCCCGGAAAGAAAAGCATTTTTGCCCATTTGTTGACTTTTTCTTTGACAACCTTAAATCAGTTTCAGTATTTCTGAGACTGTGGGAGGAACTTGTTGAGTTTTTGATAAAAAGGTTACACAGGTATTGTGGAGCCAAATCATTGAGCGACTTGAAGACCATCATTTTAGACTCAACATCAATGAGTTCTACGATAGTCTTCCAGCCCAACTCCTCGATAAGTTGTCTGCTTGGGGTATCAAAGCTGCTATTTGTAATTATTCTAGCAGCACGATTTTGAAGCTTTTGCAACTGGTTTATGTCTGTAGAACCAGCACAACCCCAAACAGAACAACAATATCGAAAGTGGGGCTCAATAACGCCTGTGTAAAGAGTTTTCAAACTCTCCTTAGGTAGAAAAGACTTAGCATGTCTTAAAAAGCCGATTGCCCTGGAGACCTTGGTAGAAACTGCCTTAATTTGCTCCTTCCAGTCCAAAGAGCTATCGATTTGTACCCCAAGGTACTTTGTCTTTTGAACTACTTCGAGCTCATTGTCACGTATTTTCAGTTCCAAGACTTCGTTTCGACTTTTGATCATAGCTAGTATCACATCATAGCTTTTCTGTTTAATCATAAAGATTGCGTTTTTCGTGAAATGTTTAATCTATAATGTTATTTCCACCTTCAACATCTTTTATGTTATTTCTCCGTCCTCCGACGTGGATAACTCTGTCTAGTTATTACGTATGAAGTATAACCTCATTGAATAAAGTTCCACACCAGCCCAAACAACAGATTATAGGGTTTAATACGATCAATACCTTGATTCTGTTTTGATCTTTGAATGTAAACAGCATCGATTCACCAGTGCCATAGAAGCCTTCACTCACTCTCGGTGAATCCGACATGAATGCTCCAAATGTCTGAAGAAAAAAGAATGTCGTATTTATGAGAATGCAGCTTCAAAGATGTACAAGGTTTCGTCCATGGCAGAAGGAATCAAATTCTTCAAATGAACTGGCGATATCAACAGCCAATTCTCCAAATTTGCACTCTTTTTGAAGTAACTTTAAATTAGCTCTTGCTCTGAAAGGTTCTTAGTATTTTCTTCACAAAAAATTCCATGTGAAGCATTCACAGTTTTTCAATTTATTTCTAAATTTTGGATCAAAATTGTGATGTAACTTCAGGACCGCGAAATATACACAACTGGACATAAAAATATATGGCACAAAAAAGTTTTCTTCGACTTTAAAAGCTTAAAGGTTGTAATGAATATTACGCAACAATAAGATTGGATTGACATATTTTAGCATGAGCTTTTAGAGCTCCTCAAACAACACATTAGAGTTTCTTAAAACTCTGCTCAACATTGAAACCATTTTCTTATAAAAAGGAATACCCTTGACTCCAGCGATGTGAATTTAGCTTTAATCAATGTCTAATCACTCTAAAAATGTTCCTCGATGGTTAACTTGAACAAAGGTACCTCGTTTGTTGGTATTGGTGCTTTGAGAGTAGACATGTTCATCTTGAAAGCTCACATTTTCCTCTTCCTGCAAACCAGAGCTTTAGCCTTTTGGCCTAAGCAAATTCTTAAAGCACAGCGTATAAATCAACGATAGCCTTCATAAAATTTGAGCAATATTTGATCTTGTGTTATTCTGTTTTCTAGAAGTCACCCATTGGGCAGTTTCTTAATTCTTAATAAATTTCAGTTCTTAACTTAGATGTGCTTCAGAAACTTGCTTAGGCCACAAGGCTAAAGCTCTGGTTTGCAGCTTGATGCAAATTTGGGCTTTCAAGATTGATATTTCTGCTCTCAAAGCACAAATACCAACAAACGAGGTACCTATGTTCAAGTTAACTATCGAGGAACATTGTTAGAATGATTAGACATTGTTTAAAGCCGGTATTCTATTCAATTTTCTTTGCAGAATACAAAACCTAATACAATATATGATTATCAGAAAGTTGTATCGTACGCGACCCAACAAAGGCAAGCTTATTTAGCTTGGGTCGCGGTGTAAAGACAGAAATGTGAGGACTAATAATATGAACAGCTTCATACCTTCCCATCTTGATCAACAACGACTAACAAAATTGGTGTGTCAAGATTCTGTGTATTTCGATACAGGGTTTTCAAACTGATTCCATGAACAGCAGTGCTGTAAACAAGATTCCATCGATGTCCAACAGTTCTGGAAGGTAACTCTCTTGAAACCTGAAAGACAAAACATTACAAGAATTGCGATGACTGCATCAGAGGTAGTGAAGAAATGTCATCCACACAAGAACAGAATAACAAACAGAAGAAGATTTGGCGTAGAGTAGAAGCCATCAATTTCTGCGCTATATTTCAGATCACCCTGTTTTTCAGCTCAGTTGAAAGGTGCTTGGTTCTAAAATGCCAACTTCTATATTTTTCATATTCATATTTGAGTCTTCTAAGAAGGGTTGCCCTTAGTAGAATCTGATTTTCAAAGGACCCTCCGATAAAAACATCAATCAAAATCTAACAAAACGAAGTGAGAAGCTATTAATTAAATCAAACTATAAAACCATATTTACAATTCTTAAAACCTTATGTACAATAATGTTCAAAATTTACAATCAAAGAAGGAGAAAGTGCAGGCTTCTAATAGTTTTCTTAAAACTATACAGAGAGGATGCCTGCTTAGACTCGGCTGACAGGCTATTCCATAAATTTGCACCTCTATAAGAGAAACGTCTCTGGCCATTGCTCGATCTTTTCATTGGTAACCTCAAGTCGTTTCCTGCTTTACGAAGGCTATGTAACGGGTGACCCCAATAAGACTTCACGAGCTAGATCATAACTACCGGGTGTCCCAAAAAAAGTACTCCCGTTTGAAAAATCACCAACATTTGATTACATGGCCGATCTTTAATTTCCTTTTTTACCAAGTTGATCAAGGACCAAATTATTTTCCCAGATATAGATGATTTTCTAATTGGTTTAAAATTAGCAAATTTAGCTCTTTTTAGGGCTACCTGGTTTTGAATCATACTGCAAAAAGGCATTTATGCTTGCCAGATCAATTTATTTGTGCATGTAAAGCTTTTAAGTTTGGTCATAAAAGTCAGAAAGAAATGCGCATTACCATTGGAGACTTCACTGATGATAAAAATCTGAAATTTTTGACTCTTAGGCAAGATTGAGTATTTTGCTTAAAAACTATATCTCAAAATAAGGTTTTTCAACGCGTAAATTTCCTACCTTGCTGTATCAAAAGCAAAGATTTTATCATCTGTGAATATTTTTGGGTCTTTAGCAAAGCAATTCAAAAAGAAAATTTTTGGTGATTTTTTAAACAGGATTACTTTTTTTGGGACACCCGGTAGCTCTCTGGAATCAAATGTTATTAAAAAGTGCTTTGCATCAAGTTCACTTGAAAATCGTAGCCATCTTTTGAGATGTTGCATGGTCATTTTAAGCTATGATTACTATCTCAAAAACTAGATTCAAAGAAAATTTTAAATCCCAGATTTGTCATTTTGATTGAAATAATCGCCATCACTATCCAGTCAACATTTTGTGAAAACTCAATGCAGCGATGGATTTAAGTCGTCTGGGGAAATTGTTTGTTTGCAAAATGATTGACTTCTCGTCCTCATTCAAACGTCGTGCTCTAAAGCAAATTTGGAATTCAGCTTTTTTCACAGAAATGTTTTTAAGAGCAAATATTAGCACATATCGAAAGAAGGAGGATATATCTAAACGTCTGCCTCAGGCATTTAATTTTTTTCGAACAGAAGCTGAGCAGTAAGTGTTTTAATTCTACACCTAAAAAGTACGAGAATTGAATCCCCTNGATTGAAATAATCGCCATCACTATCCAGTCAACATTTTGTGAAAACTCAATGCAGCGATGGATTTAAGTCGTCTGGGGAAATTGTTTGTTTGCAAAATGATTGACTTCTCGTCCTCATTCAAACGTCGTGCTCTAAAGCAAATTTGGAATTCAGCTTTTTTCACAGAAATGTTTTTAAGAGCAAATATTAGCACATATCGAAAGAAGGAGGATATATCTAAACGTCTGCCTCAGGCATTTAATTTTTTTCGAACAGAAGCTGAGCAGTAAGTGTTTTAATTCTACACCTAAAAAGTACGAGAATTGAATCCCCTCCCAATTGGTATCTGCACGAAAAAAATAGAATGCCCGAGGCAGAAGTTTAGATATATCCTTCTTCTTTCAATATGTGCTAATATTTGCTCTTAAAAACCATTTTTGGGGTGCACAACGAGCGAGCTAGCGACCCGGTTTCAGGGCAATTTTTGCGGCTTGCTTTGTTTTTGTTTATGTCCTGACCAACCGGGCATGGAATTCCCTTTGCCTGCAATCACAAATCGATTTGTATCTAGGTGTCAATAAAAAGTAGCGAGTCCTGTTGTAACATTATCTGTCCTTGTTGCATCAAGGACTTTTGAATAATTTACAAAAAATTGTCATTCTACTTACCGCAGCGATTTGTAGCCTTTCAAGAATATTTGAATTATCTGTCAGCTCCGGGATGTCATCTTCCGTCAAACTAAGAGGACAAGATTCAATAAAGTATGTAAAGCATGAAACAACTACAGTAAAAACCCGCATATAAGAACCACCCACTTATAAGAACCTAAGGCCTAACACGTTCTAATTACACCCCATTACAGAAGAACCTATTCATTCTGAAACTCAAGGATGGTTCTTATCTTTAAAACAGTTAAATGTAAACTACTGGTTGGTAATATGTGATAAACTATTTTAAGAAATTTAACCCAAATACTTAAGTAGATACAAAGCATAAAATATTCCTTCTACGAATGTAACTGACACAGATAAGGCTAGGTAAATAAGGTTATTCTTTATGAAATTGTGTCATGATAGTGAGTACCTGAAAACCTTGTTTCCTTATATTTGGCCTAAATTCCTGAAGATCTGTAGTTAATTATTTTGATAAGAACCTTTTTAAGAACCTTGCATCCTGTTTTCAAGAATAGTAACATATGCACAAGAACCTAAACAGGGTGATTTCAAAATGTAAGGTTCTTATATGCGGGTATTTCCTGTATTCGATAGAGTCAAATTCAAACATATACAAAATGTAAAGAGGTTTCTTACATAAGTGAACTGTTTGCGATAATGATCCCAGAAGTCAATAATATTCCCCACCAAATACAAAATATATCTACATTTTCAGCTTCGGGACAATAACGAAAAACTGCAACATCTTCTGAACGAGAAAAAAGCAACGCATCTGCATTCCTTGCTGCAAAAATAAAAGCTTGCAGCAATTCAGAATTTCAGTGGAAAACTGATGGAAATGGTAAATATTCGTAGTTGTGAGTCGTGGAATATTGGTCGTAATTTCTATTCCTTTTCAAGCATTATTAGAAAAGCTTTTTAAGCAGCCTCGCTCTCATAACGTAAGGACAAAGTTAAATGAAATAAAATTCCGTCTTTTTAGGAAGCAGGGGAGACCGGGGTCAATTGTAACACGTTTTGGAAGGTCAGCCATGTCGTCTAAATAATGATTAATTGCGCTCTTGGAGGGAGATGATATTGTAATTGCATGTCTTGGAATGAAATAGACCTTAATTTCAATCACGTAGAACGAATTTTTGTGACGCTGTGATAGTTTTGAAATCAGTGGTCAAGTGTTACAATTGCCCCGTACATCATCTGTAGATATTTCCTGAAAATTTACTTCCCATTTGAAAAAAAAACAGAAAATGCACATGTCTTCACCTGCACTGCCAAACAAGGACATGACCTTTTCGTATACAGCACTGGCAGTATTGAGAAGTTGTTTCTGTTTTTGCCGCATCTTTTACTCGGAACTGATCAAGGACAGTCTGGTGCTCAAGAAGGCCAAATAACTGCAGTTCAAATGGCAACATTGCACTTTTCATCATCTCAACAAAGTTTCTCTCTTTCACCAGATGCAAATGGCTTGCAACTACTGATGGTTACTCTACACAGAGTTCTGTTAGTGTATGGCGTCACTAGTTAACAAGACGTCTATGAAGCTACGGGCTTGCTTTTAATTCTTCTGAATGTTGATGCTCGAAGTCTCACAAACGTTTGAAGAACTTTATGTGAATGCAAACACTATTTCCTTTTAATGAGTTGTGATTCCAAAATTAAATTGAACTTCGTCCAAACAAATCCAGTTTATGTCACGAAAGTTGATGACGTTCTTTTTCGATGATTTCTTCAAAGGATCAAACAAAGTTTCAGATATTGGATTCCCAAAGCACTTGAAATTAGTATCTCCAAGGACCCAAACAACCCTTGGTAATTCTCAGAGGGTTTTCAAACAATCTCCAAATGTTTATTCGAGTATGTCTTTCCAGTAAATGGCTTGCTCCCTCCACTAAACGAGAATTCCAATAACGACTGTCCTCCAGCTATTCTCCAGCTCTTGAATTCAGTGCCTCGCAAGATTTAAAGCCACTTCATGTACAAATTGTTATGAAATACAAGATCCAATCGTTAGCTTATGGTGATAGATTGACTTCACAACTAAACAACATTTACTGACGCATCAATTGCCCTATCATTTCGATACCGTTGATGATGTCGCAGTATTTAAATACCACTTTCAATCCTCGTAATTATGCGTAATGCTGACGCAATGCCACCAAAGTATGAAATTTCACAAATTCTGTTATGCAATTGCCCTGTCACTTTAATACCACAAACGATTGCGCTATCATTTGCAAATTGCGTCGCACGCGCGTTGAATGTTAGAGCTCTACTATTCCGAGTAAAGATAACACAGTCGCAAACGTAAAGCTGCTATCTGGAAGTACACAGCTAGGACATTTGAAGGCCAAATTTCGCGATGAACTGTTACACAAAATTACAACCAATTATGTAATATTACTCGACTGAACACACTTTGCGTATCGGAATTCTTCTATCGTGGCTAAAGTAAACAAACTGTTAAAACAGCTATCCTGCAGTATGTTGTAAGTTGCCAAGCCAGCACTCGTGATGAACTCTTACAGAAAATGAAAACAAATGATGTAGGATCGACTCCATGGCAATATAACAACCACCAAAATCGCAATACGAGAACACTTACGGTGCACAAAAGCAGGAGACCCTCACGAACACGTTGCTGATACAACTAAAATGCACAATAAAGAACAGAATAGGCTGTTCCGTATAACCGCTGAATCGAACGGGTACCCGTCCTGGCGATTCACTGCAGATGAAAACAAAATGCAACCTGTTTTTATCATAACAGTGCATTTCATATAGACATTGCAAATTGGTTTTGAAAACCTGTTTGACGTGTTCTTACATGTGCCGCTACAACAGAGCAATACGCTTACTCCAATCAACACAAATCCTTGTTTCCCTGCGTTTTCGAACATTTGTGAACCAGGATTCATAGCAACACTAAGGGAAAATATACGCTATTTTAGGCCCCTCACATCATGCTTTCTGCGGTGCCAACCAGATTGAAGGAAAAAGGCAACTTTCACTCTGATTCGCTAGTTAAAGTATCATCATAACGATCAAGTTAACATATAGCAGAAAAACTGGAGTACCATTAGTTCGCTTGCAATAAGAAAGAATTATTCGAATTCGAATTCTTAGATCAGAAACTTTTTCATCCAACACAGTTCGCTTTCCTCGTTTCGTCTTTGCAATTCAGAACAGACCAGAACAGCACAGAACAGAATTCTGTGGCATTTCACTATTGTTGGATTTTGTACAAATAGTCCTGACAGTTTTGAATATGAACGAGACTTCGCCAAAGCGCCAGCTTTTAAACACTGTCGTTCTGAGTCCAGGCACAGGGGGTCCAGGAGTGCCAGTAAAGACTGTAGTCCTGATTTCTTTCATTCCCTGTGATCCGGATTATGAAAACAACAGCTGTGTAATTTGATACAGATTACATCATCGTTGCGGTCCGCCTGCTATTGTTACAGTAGAAACCATGCGCAGGATTTGAAAAAACCGCGAGTTCAAACCACAGCCAATGAGATAACAGTTCTCACATAACAATCGCTTTCCTACTGTAACAATAGCACACCGCAACGATGATGTAATCTGTATCAAATTACACAGCTGTTGTTTTCATAATCCAGATCACAGGGGACCAAAGAAACCTGAACCACAGTCTTTACTGACACTCACTGGCCCCCTGTGGTCCAGGGTGAGCAGGGCTTACCACGGGGAAGCAAGGAACTCAGATAAGAAGTTTATTATTGGACCAAAGTCTGTCTCAAATTAGATGTCACGTGAAAACATCCGCGAATGCAAACGATTGAAGTGTTTTGAATGAGTAATTTTGCGTTAACGCAAATCTCGCCTGACATCTAAGATGTAAACATGGGTAGTTCGACGCTGCGCCGCAGTGGTGCTTGATTCCCACAGCTTTGTTCTCTTGCGGAGCAAAAGCATTATTAACTACTATGGAGGAACTAGCGTGTTACTTCGTCCACATAACTACAGAGATCATTCCTCCGCAGGTACATATTATTTGCAGCGCTCCTCCATAGAAGCACATCAGCAGTGTCTAGCTACCCATGATGTAAACAAATGCGAAAACAAGAAAAGCAGGTTCTGTGAAAGTTTACGCGTGATCGATGTTGTCGGATTGATAGGCCTGTTGTTCATTTAACTTCATGTGCTTTAGATTATTTTGTCAATTGACAAGAAACCATGTTTAATTTGCAACGGACCAGGAATAGCTGGTGCTTGCATACAGCAGTTATAAACGTGCAGAAGGGTTTGTACGGCTTTGTATCAAAATAGCGTTTCTCCAGGTCGAAATATCGCAACCAATCTGTCGGATTGATAGGCCTGTTGTTCATTTAACTTCATGTGCTTTGGATAATCATGTCAATTGGCAGCAAACCATGTTTAGTTTGCAACGGACCTGGAATAACTGGTGCTTGCATACAGCAGTTATAAATGTGCATAAGGGTTTGTATCAAAACAGCGTTTCTCCAGGTCAAAAAATCGCAACCAAACTGTCAGATTGATAATCCTGTTGTTCATTTGAATTCATGTGCTTTCGATGATGAAGTAAATTGGCAGCAAACGATTTAATTTGCAACGGACCAGGAATAGCTGGTGCTTGCATACAGCAGATATAAACGTGCATAGGGGTTTGTATCAAAATAGCGTTTCTCCAGGTCGAAAAATCGCAACCAATCGGTCGGATTGATAGGCCTGTTGTTCATTTAACTTCATGTGCTTTGGATCATTTTGTCAATTGACAGGAAACCATGTTTAATTTGCAACAGACCAGGAATAGCTGGTGCTTGCATAAAGCAGATATAAATGTGCGTAAGGGTTCGTATCAAAATAGCGTTTCTCCTTCTCCAGGTCGAAAAATCGTAACCAATCTGTCAGATTGATAGGCCTGTTGTTCATTTAACTTCATGTGCTTTGGATAATCATGTCAATTGGCAGCAAACCATGTTTAATTTGCAACGGGCCTGGAATAAATGGTGCTTGCATACAGCAGTTATAAATGTGCATAAGGGTTTGTATCAAAACAGCGTTTCTCCAGGTCAAAAAATCGCAACCAAACTGTCGGATTGATAAGCCTGTTGCCCTGTTGTTCATTTAAATTCATGTGCTTTGGATGATCATGTCAATTGGCAGCAAACCATGTAGACAGAACTTTAGATTTACCCTTCTTTTTTCGTTATATACACGTAACTTCTTTTTTAAAATCCCCTTTCGCTTGCACAAGGCGACAGTTTGCCCTACTAGTTTTGGGGAAACTTGTGCGGCTTTGTTTGCTTTGAATTACTGGTTGAGAGAATTTCCTTTGTCTGCAGACGCTTGCGCTAATCACTTTGAATTGAGGTGTCAATCAAATGCAACTGTTGCCATTGCATTACAAAATCTGCCTTCGTTACTCTGTCAGGTTATTGACATAAATGAAAGCTCACATAGCTTTGAGTGAGCATGTTTCCCTATGAATGGCAAAGTCCTACTTAATTTACATCGAAAATCTCACTTCAATATTAAAGCCGTAGTCAGACGAAGAAGTTGTAATTCTGACATTCAAAGAATTCGTGGTATGATTTTGCAAACAGCATAACAATTTCTCTTCGATACCTGGTAGAGCCGCACTACTTGAGCGTCATGACAAGGGGTCTAGGCCTATTCTACTTCTGCGATCCCAGCGCTTGGCGCTAAAAACCGCAACTTCACCTTTACTTTCACCTTCTCTTCAGAAATAAAACGCATATAATTCGTCGCTATTGAGAAATAATTGTTTTCTTACCTTGAAAATGTGGATTTTCGTGACTCGGAGGCAGGTGAATTTCGGAGAAATCCTTCTTGATATGGTTCGATGTATCTTTTGCCTTGCTGAATGAATGAAGATAAAAATTAGCAATAGTGCTTATTAAGAGCTGTGCAAACTTAATGTGGCATACAGTAAAAGCCCGCGTATAAGAACCAACAATTTTGCAAGTAAACTTGACTAGGTTCTTATGTTTTGGGTATTTAATGGGAAATGAGGCTGTTCAGGTTCTTAAATTGGTTCTTATTTTATTCAAGGCTTTGAGGAATTTCTTTTCTTCAGATTCAAACTTGAGGCCTATTATTAATGGCAGTTCACATAACTTGAGTTTATGAGATATTATTCACAACAGCATTTTGGAAGAATCAGAAATGTTTATGTAATTCAAAGGAAGGCCTTCAAAAGCTTCTCATCAAATAATATAATAAAAATTTACGATTCTTCCACAAACTTCTGCTGTGAATAAGACCTCATGATCTCTACAAATAAGAACCTATTTCAAATTTCAGCCTGAATGGGTTCTTATACAATAGGGATCTAATTGCAAGATTTCAGCCTGCAGGTTCTTAATCCACTAGGTTCTTTTAAGCAGGCTTTTACTGTATTTTAAGTTTGCGATATAATTAAGAATATGAATTATGTGAAATAAGAAGTATAAGGGGTGATTCTCTCTTCCAACCTATAAAACTGAACATCGGTAGTCACAAATATAAATTGCCAATCTCCTGGGAAGTTTCGCTGGAAATATAGCAATGGAAAATTCCACATCAGCTATCAACTTTCACAATTTCCAAGACAGGTTACTCTCGATTACCCTGTACCAGAGCTTCAAGAATCAAAGAAAGGAAAATGTGGAGAAGGAAGAGAGAGAAAGAAAGAAGAAAGCCTTCTTTATTTTCTACTATTTATTATTTTTCATTTTTGTTGACTCTGGTACCCAAGGTAACTCTCGATGTGAACTTTCACATAAAATAAGCAATCATTCAGAAAAGAAATCACATATTATGATACAAAGTTGGGCAAAGTATATTGGTGATACCCACTTCGAATCGATCGACTAGCAATTCTTCAACTGATGGACGTGCAAATGTATCGTCAATTATACTCAGCCCCTGTTGGAAAGAGGAACACAACTTAAAGGGGCTCCGTCGTCAAAATGTAAACAAAACGATGATTTTTGCAGTTATTTGAAAGGTGATATCACACAGGATTTTCGTATTTTTTTCAAACTGAAAGTTGCTGTTTGGGCATTAATCCTTGTACTTCACTAAGGAACAAACCAAACATTCATATCTTCTACGATTGCTCGGATATAAGTGGATTTTTAACGGTCACTTTTTGGTGGCTTGGGTGAAGCCACCAAACAAACTGCATAGAACAATGGATGAACAATGGATAATCCCCGACAACGGATTTGTTTACTGTTTGACGACGGAGCCCCTTTAAACATAATCGTGAAAATCAATGCTTCACAATAATCCTTTTCAAACATCACTTTATTGGGACCAATCGGTTAATCTCCACGTGATTTAGCAAACTACTGATCCCTATCGGTCGGATTCTTCGCTCAATAACTTGAAGATTGTGCGAGTTTTTGAACGGAATTGAGCAAGGCTGGAATCCAAGACCTCTGGCTGTCCAAGCCCAGGTGCCCTACCAACTGAGCTATCCAAATATGGGTTCAGTCAAATGTCAAGTTACTGTAACTGCCCCGTCTTTCCGTAAACACAGACCAAACATCGAATCCATTTTCCCATTAGGTGACCAATGTAGCGTGATGCGACAAATTTCGAGTGTAAGCTCCCTTAGGAAAGGTCATCTGTTCGCAGAGCGAACTATTTTTCTGTCGAAATGTAGTTGGAAACAATCCTACTTTCTTGCGACAAACTTTTGTCCACAATTTTCGCTAGACGTTTGTCGCGTTGCAGCATTGGGCTCAAATCTTTCAAATTTCTGAAAAGATGGGTGTAAAGTTCTATGTCATTTTTCTTTGAATTGAATGGCTTGAAAGGAAGTTATGGTACTTTGCTGTAAATCTGCCGTGGAAAGTTTTTCATATCTTGATTTTCTTCAAATGGCGGCAATTTACTTATTTTCAAAAAAATTCATGGAAATTTTGAAAAAATTTAAATCATCGTAAATCCTAAGCCAAGCCAACAGAAGAAAAATGATCTTAACTTCGAGAAAACCATAGTTTATGAAGGTCTACAATATGGTGGCAAACAGAAATCTGTAGCTTTTCTAGTTTGGGATTTAGAAACTTAATGACGTCTTAGCCTCAAATTTAATAAACGCTGCCATTTTGAAACTACTCAAGATGTCAATAAATTTCCTCGGCAGATCTACAGCAAAACACCCTAAGTACCTTCCAAGCCATTTAATTCAAAGAAAATTGTTATAGCATTCTACACCGACCTTTTTAAAGATTTGAGACCTCTATTTTGCGTGGCGCTACATTTGTCGTATAGTGGAAAACCAGCCTTAAAGGGCATATGTCATGAAGCTGATTGGTTCATGCAATACAATTCTCTCTATTGTTTATTACAAAGCACAGGATCGAGGCAGAATTTTCATTGCAATGAAAATTCATGAAACAGAAATAAAAAGTCACGAAACAATGGAATTCCACTCCAAACTTGTTTGCTGTATTGACCAATTGCTAACGTGACATATGTGCTTTAAAGGTAATGTGTCCATATAAGTACAGCGACTTTGCTATTTTCACGTGATATTTCATGTGATCATTTAACCGTAGTACTAAAAAGATAGCCACCTCTAATATAAACAGACTGTTACTTGCCGTTGCGATTCCAGAGCTGAACCCGAAGTCTCACAGCAGGCAGCCTTGTTGTGAAATTTAAATCCTAGTTGTGCATGTGATCAGTTAAATTCTACCAATCACAGTGCGCTCTTCCAGGCTCTTCGTCAGCATCGCGTCAGCAAATTTTGACAAGAGTGTATACGCAGCTGATTGGCTTGATAACGGGCTATGCTCGAAACGTCGTGCTTATTTCAATTCGCATCAAAGTGCTTATATTTTAGTTTATTTACTTGTTTATCATTATACGCAGCTGTACTTACATGGACACATTACCTTACACGGATGGCCAGCATGGATAGAACACTTCTATAAGAAATACAACTGTGAAGTCATATCGATTCTAAAATGATTCCACTCGGACACACTAAAATAAACTTACATCTGTTGATTTTTCCGCATCTTCAAAATGCTCATCTGAATTTTCCTTCCTAAGACCTTTCCAGGTTTCGAAAAATGTATGTAGTCGGTTAACCCTACAAAAAAGAAATTGATTTGCTAGAAATGCAGAAATCCATCAATTGACTATCCCCTACTAGACTTGCCCCAAGTCTATTTCGTCAACTGTCACAAGGGAAGGGAAAGGGAAGGGAAGGAAAGGGAAAAGCGAAATAGAAAAAGTGTTTCGTAATAGAACTTTCAGGTACTAGACTTATTACNTGTGATCAGTTAAATTCTACCAATCACAGTGCGCTCTTCCAGGCTCTTCGTCAGCATCGCGTCAGCAAATTTTGACAAGAGTGTATACGCAGCTGATTGGCTTGATAACGGGCTATGCTCGAAACGTCGTGCTTATTTCAATTCGCATCAAAGTGCTTATATTTTAGTTTATTTACTTGTTTATCATTATACGCAGCTGTACTTACATGGACACATTACCTTACACGGATGGCCAGCATGGATAGAACACTTCTATAAGAAATACAACTGTGAAGTCATATCGATTCTAAAATGATTCCACTCGGACAAACTAAAATAAACTCACATCTGTTGATTTTTCCGCATCTTCCAAATGCTCATCTGAATGTTCCTTCCTTAGACCTTTCCAGGTTTCGAAAAATGTATGTAGTCGGTTAACCCTGCAAAAAAGAAATTGATTTGCTAGAAATGCAGAAATCCATCAATAGACCTTTTAGCCATTCGATAAAAGAGCCTGGATCGAACGTAATTTTTATACATTTTTATATGCGACGTTCGATCGAGTGGCGATAGAGCTTCTATCACTATTGTGCACATATTCGAAAACTCTACAAAATGTAGCAAAATAGCGTTCGATTCTGATTCTTTTCAGAATAGTTAAAAGGTCTATTGACAATCCCCTACTAGACTTGCCCCAAGTCTATTTCGTCAACTGTCACAAGGGAAGGGAAAGGGAAAGGGAAGGGAAGGGAAAAGCGAAATAGAAAAAGTGTTTCGTAATAGAACTTTCAGGTACTAGACTTATTACAGTTGACAAAACAGACTTGGGGCAAGTCTAATCCCCTACCTGCATTCACTTAAAACAACAGGAATTTTTCCACCTACATAACATAATTTTTGAGGAATAAGTTGATCGCACTGAATTGAATTGCTTACAAATTTTTGAAGGCGTTTGAATGAACGGAGATGTATGACACATGAGAGATCAATGAACAAAAAGCTGGGAACCAAAGAAACTCGACCTACAATACGAGGCACTGTAAAGATATCCAGATCCCTAGATATAGGACTGAATTTGCAAAAAAAAAGGGATTCCATTACGCAGCTCTCAAGGCATGGAATGATACACCTGCTGAAATTCGTGAGTTACCGACACTTGATCGTTTTAAAAACAACTTAAAACGCATCTAAAGAGCTAGACTCTCAAGCCAAACACAACTCCCTGGAAGAACAGCAAGGATTAAGTTCTATAGAGCTGTAGGTTTCTATTCATAAGGTTTTTATCATTGTAAATAGTTGTTATATACTTTAATTTGCCGAAAGGTTAATTTGTGTATAAATAATATTAAATGAAAAAAATCAAATGACAGGGTTAATTTTGAAAAGAAAACCATGAGTTAAACCATGAGTAGTTACCAAACATGTTACCAATGTTACCATGGGTACTTAGACGCCACAGTTGCGCTTGATGCACACAACGTTGTTCTTTTGCAGAGAAAAACATTATTTACTATTATGGAGGAACTAGCGTAAGAGATTGAGAGAAAGAAACGTTTTCTTTCTTTCGGTCTTTCATTACCTCCTCCGCAGAACTATAGAAAATATTCCTCCACAGGTATATATTAGTTGCAGCGCTCCTCCATAGAAGCACACCAGCAGTGTCTAGCCACCCATGCTCTGACATCACAAAAGCAAGGGTAAATTTCGTATAGCAAAAGATTCCGGTTACTGAAAAGACAAAAGCGGTTGGCCTTTCTAAGGAACAGATTTTACACCTTTGAGTTCACTTAATCAAATCAAAACAAACAAACAAACAAACAAACAAACAAAGGACAAAATTACAGTTTGCTGCGTTGAAGGTGTGATTTCCATTCTTGAGGCTGTCACATAGCTTTTTCTCAGACAAAACTGTATCCTTTTTATTACAAAAGTCACCCTTTTTTCAGTGACTTATTTTAAGTGGGCTGAAAGGATTTCTAGCTATTTAAAGCTAATTTAGGCTCACTATGCATGCCGCATCCAGGCATGGTCCCATGCGGCATGGGACCCCTACTTTAACGTCCCTTCCGAAGGAAGACGAAGTGAGTTTTGCGAGGTCAGGCCTCCGAGAGGTCACCCATCCGGTGTTTGACCTCACTCGACGGAGCTTAACTTCAATCCCCTGACGGAGACTGTTTAAGCCGCTCGGTCACTCACCCTACGAACACGAACTCACCCCTTGCTGTATCGAGTACTGAATCGAGTCTACTGCAATCCTTACAAGGTCACGACTGTGGTTCACGTTGTACGTTATTTGGTCAGGGTAAGAGTTCGTGGGACAACTGCACTTTAGCGGATCAGCTTTATGTCATATCTCTTGGCAATGTTCACGTAAATACCCTATTAATCTAACCTTACTTTAACTTACCTTAACTAACCCTAACAAACCCTACCTTACCCAAACCTAACCCTCCTGACTCTAACCCTTACCCCTGACTCTAACCCTTACCCTATGAGGGCGTTCGTTTTGTCCCATTTCAGCTACTGTCCGCTTGTTTGGATGTTCTATGATAGAGCTTTGAATCATAGAATAAATCATATTCAAGAAAGGGTATTACGCATTGCATATAAAGATTACGAGAATGATTTCGGTTTTCTCCTGGAGCAATCTAAATCGGTGCCAATCCATGTAAGAAACCTACAGTTGCTCATGACTGAAATTCATAAAACAAAAGCCGGTCTGAAACCACTATTTATGAAGGATATTTTCATGCAACGCAATATTAGGTACTGCCTAAGGCATGGTGATGACGCTCAACTGCCAAAAGTACGAACTACGTCCTTCGGAGTTGAGCCCATTACTTACCTTGGAAATAAACTGTGGCAGCATTTACCGTAAGAAATAAAACAATCAAACNCCCCAAGTCTATTTCGTCAACTGTCACAAGGGAAGGGAAAGGGAAGGGAAGGAAAGGGAAAAGCGAAATAGAAAAAGTGTTTCGTAATAGAACTTTCAGGTACTAGACTTATTACAGTTGACGAAACAGACTTGGGGCCAGTCTAATCCCCTACCTGCATTCACTTAAAACAACAGGAATTTTTCTACCTACATAACATAATTTTGACGAATAAGTTGATCGCACTGACTGGAATTGCATACAAATGTTTGAAGGCGTTTGAATGAACGGAGATGTATGACACATGGGAGATCAATGAATAAAAAACTGGGAACCAAAGAAACTCGACCTACAATACGAGGCACTGTAAAGATATCCAGATCCCTAGGTATAGGACTGAATTTGCAAAAAAGGATTCCATTATGCAGCGCTCAAGACATGGAATGATACACCTGCTGAAATTCGTGAGTTACCGACACTTGATCGTTTTAAAAACAACTTAAAACGCATCTAAAGAGCTAGACTCTCAAGCCAAACACAACTCCCTGGAAGAACAGCAAGGATTAAGTTCTATAGGGCTGTAGGTTTCTATTCATAAGGTTTTTATCATTGTAAATAGTTGTTATATATTTTAATTTGCTGAAGGGTTAATTTGTGTATAAATAATATTAAATGAAAAAAAATCAAATGACACGGTTAATTTTGAAAAGAAAACCATGAGCTAAACCATGAGTAGTTACCAAACATGTTACCAATGTTACCATGGGTACTTAGACGTCGCAGTTTTTGCTTGATTCACACAGCTTCGTTCTTTTGCGGAGAAAAACATCATTTACTACTATGGAGGAACTAGCATAAGAGATTGAGAGAAAGAAACGTTTTCTTTCTTCCTATCTTCCATTACCTCCTCCGCAGGACTAAAGAAATTATTCCTCCGCAGGTATATATTAGTTGCAGCGCTCCTCCATAGAAGCACACCAGCAGTGTCTAGCTACCCATGCTCTGACGTCACAATAGCAAGGGTAAATTTCGTAAAGCAAAAGATTCCGGTTACTGAAAAGACAAAGTGATTGGCCTTTCTAAAGAACAGATATTACCCCTTTAGTGCACTTAATCAAATCAAATCAAATCAAATCAAACAAACAAACAAACAAACAGACAGACAGACAGACAGACAGACAAACAAAAACAAAAAAAACAAAGGAAAAAATTATAGTTTGCCGCGTTTAAGGTGTGATTTCTATTCTTGAGGCTGCCACATAGCAATGTCTTAGACAAAACTGTATTTATTGTACAAAAGTCACCCTTTTTTCAGTATTTCATTTTAAGTGGGTTGAAAGGATTTCTGGCTATTTAAAGCTAATTATATGCATGCTGCATCCAGGCATGGTCCCATGCGGCATGGGACCCCCACTTTAACGTCCCTTCCGAAGAACGACGAAGTGAGTTGCAAGGTCAGGCCTCCGAGAGGTCAGCCATCCGGTGTGTGACCTCACTCGACGGAGCTTAACTTCAATCCCCTGACGGAGACTGTTTAAGCCGCTCGGTCACTCACCCTACGAACACGAACTCAACCCTTGCTGTATCGAGTCTACTGCATCGAGTCTACTGCAGCCTTACAAGGTCACGACTGTAGTTCACGTTGTACGTTATTTGGTCAGGGTAAGAGTTCGTGGGACAACTGCACATTAGCGGACCAGCTTTATGTCATATCTCTTGGCAATGTTCACGTAAATACCCTATTAATCTAACCTTACCTTAACTTACCTTAACTAACCCTAACAAACCCTACCTTACCCAAACCTAACCCTGACTCTAACCCTTACCCCTGACTCTAACCCTTACCCTATGAGGGCGTTCGTTTTGTCCCATTTCAGCTACTGTCCGCTTGTTTGGATGTTCTATGATAGAGCTTTGAATCATAGAATAAATCATATTCAAGAAAGGGTATTACGCATTGCATATAAAGATTGCGAGAATGATTTCGGTTTTCTCCTGGAGCAATCTAAATCGGTGCCAATCCATGTAAGAAACCTACAGTTGCTCATGACTGAAATTCATAAAACAAAAGCCGGTCTGAAACCACTATTTATGAAGGATATTTTCATGCAATGCAATATTAGGTACTGCCTAAGGCATGGTGATGACGCTCAACTGCCAAAAGTACGAACTACGTCCTTCGGAGTTGGGTCCATTACTTACCTTGGAAATAAACTGTGGCAGCATTTACCGCAAGAAATAAAACAATCAAACAGCCTTCCTATGTTCAAAAAACGAATTAGATGTTAGAATGGTGGAAAATGCAACTGTAGGCTTTGCAAAGTATATATCCCGCAAGTTGGGTTTCTAACATGATATATTTTAACTCTGATTTGTCTGTAAGATATATTAATAGTTTTATTGTAAATTATATATATTGTAAATAGTAGACCTTAATTAGCTGTAACTTAGCTATTCATTTTTTTAGCCTACTGCAAATAGATATTTAATAATAATAACAGGGCCGTAGGAAGAAGCTTCGGATTGGGGGGGCAATTGTTCTTAAAACAATAGAGAACAAAACATCTAATTAAGTCATGTGACGTAGCACCATTGTTTTGAAAAATTATTGGGGGGGCTTGAGCCCCCCCTACCCCCCCACTTCCTACGGGCCTGAATAATAATAAAATAATAATAACACATAACGTCCCTAAATTGAAAGCTGGTCCACTAAAGTCCAGACTAGCCGAGTTAGTATTAGCAAGGGTAAGTTAGGAACATAAAGGGTATACAATGTAGTTGGAGTTTGTATAGAGGAACGAAGGACAATTATGAACAATCACAAACGAAAATCACATTAAATTCCAGTTTCTAGCATCACCTTTTCACAGCGCCACATAATCTGGACAAATGACCAAAGCTGTTACAAATGCGACTCAATTGGAAAACAGCATCCAGAATCTTGTCCAGAATAATCCACAGCATTTGAAAACATTACATCAACTGAAACCCGCTTGCTTTTCACTTCAAAATATACTCAATGCGACATAATGATATGTAGTTAAAACCCTGTAATGTTTAAGGCTTCGCATCTGGATTTCTTTGCATCATATTTCTTGTGCCTCGAAGCCTTCGTGGCGAATTCACCATAATAGCTTCTTCTTTCCTTGCATGTGCTGTTTGCTGTTATTAATTCGAAGCTGATTCAGTAGAACTCAGCGTTCTATCAACGTAAATAATTATCAGTCTATCGACGTTAACCTTGCAGAGGTTCCTGATACCATGCGCTGTATTGCTAATAATTTTGCTAACGAATTCCAGTAATTTACGAACATGCGATAAAATCCCAGAGAAAAATTCAAATTTTACATTCCTTGACATTTATGAAGCAGAATGTGTGTTCTGCAAGAGGCAAATTTGATCTATAGCAATAAAACGTCCTTTTTGACCCTTCTAACTTTAAGGTTAATGCATCTTCTGCAAGTAGTGTTTCTTTCCTTCGTCGTTTAGCGGCTTAAAATTCATTTACAAACCAAGGCAGTTTCTCTTTTTGGATGTATACATGTTCCAAGTACGCTATAAATGTTTATCTTTAAACAAATGAATTTTTCTCATCGGGGCAGAATTGCTCATATTCTTATTCCACGGAAGGCATCTCCCTTTATTCTTCTTCAAGGCAAGACTTAATTGTCTGAAAAATTTATGAGCCCAATAATGTTCCTTGATGATTTTAGGGATGAACTTTTTCAAGTTTTCTTAACGCCTTTCAGTGCGCTCGCGATTGTCTTCATAAACCAAAACTCCCTAAACTCCCTAAACTCCCTAACCAAAACTCCCTAAAATTGTCTATGAAGTTCTTCTTGTAGTATTTAGCAAATTCCTTTTCAACTGTCCTCTTTCTAATCAGAAGTAATTTTGATCTCTGCTTGAATGGTCTCGGTATTCGGTCAAACTGCTAAAGTTACAACAACTTTCCTCGTGAAAAAATTCTATCTGAGCAGGTACAGAAATAGTACTTATATCTCTCCTTCTCCTAACAAGAAAATTTCAAATGCACAGTGAAACTAATTGGTGTGGCTGTCAACATTTGCTGTGGTAGTCAGAATTATTTGGTTGCGTCAGAAATGCTTTTGTCAGAAACGTCCATGTAAAAGGAGTCTGTATCATGAGAATCCTGTTTCGCCGAACATCGCTAGTTTCTCTCCCTAGTGTCTCTCCCTCAAAGTGCTTTGTACTCAGTCAAACCACCACCAAGCAATCAAAAACTTCCTTGCAAAAACTCGCTGCCTCATGAGAATTCTTCCTCTCGCGACATGATCAATTTCCGAATTCCCTTTCATCAAAAATGCTCTGTATTCAGCAAACTACCAAAAATATCAATACTTCTTCATTGCAAAAAATTTCTACCTCATGAGAATTCTTTCTCTCCCGACATGAGAGCAATTACCGAATTCCCTTTCATCACGAATACCAACAATATGCAGCTAATTACTTCGGCATGTTCCTTCTTAGCAAACACGAAAAAATGAGCAGGTAGAGAAAGTACACACTTCAACCTTACATTCAATGAATCAAGCCTTCCATGCACCATCCAGCTATGTATTCAGGGGGTTATCAAAATACTTACGATTCGAACGCGATTTACGGTGCCAATTCACTTCCACTAAAACTATAGCAAGCCCAAGTAAACTTCGACCACATGAAATTTCCTTTCAAATAAACTGCTTTTCAGAATGTATACAAACTTTTAGGGGAGCTCAAAACAACCATTTACAATTCCATAATACTTACAATTCGCAGAAAAACTATCTACCTATAGACCTTTTAGCTATTCTAAAAATAATCTTGTAGTACCGGGTGTCCCAAAGAAAACGCAACAGATTTGAACAATTATAATGTAAAGTGTTTCATACTCATGATCCAACGATTATTTTTATTCAAATCTGCAATAATAAGATTAAAATTTGATATATTTTTCAGTATTTTTGGTAACTTGGTTGTAGAGTTAAAAATCAGCAAACTTCGAATTTGCCCCCAGGTCAAAACCAGAGCTGCTGTATTAACAATGGTGAATCTTTTTTTTTATTTTTTTTTATCAAGACGCTATATCATTTGATACATGGTCAACTACGGCTACAGATAACAAAATATTATTTAAATACAAAATAAACAGTACGAAATATAGGTTACAACTAAATACCTAAGAATTTCTAGGTTGGGTTTGATTTTACTTTTTATTTATTTCCGTTTTCTGAATTGAGGCGTTTGGAGTATATATCATGAAGAAATTCAGAAAATGTCTGTAGGAGGAGTTCAGAATCATAATGTCAAATTGTAAAACATGAATATCTCTGCAATTACAAGGCATTGCTGATAAACACACGATTTCTTTAAGCAAGGAACAGACACTTTCATAAAGATTTCTGTCAAAACACAGTCGTACTTATTAAATGTGCATGATGGTTGCTTACTTTTTCTAAAATGATTAGGCCATTATTAGATGTATACTTTAAATTATAAATGAACACTGAAAGCCCCCTTGAGAATGGATAACTCATGAATCAGTAAAGGATCTCTTTCTTCAGTTTCTTAATGAAGTTGTGTGCTTGTTCGTAATTATGCGAAGTTTCAAATATTGCAATGCTTTTAATTTTACAGTATACTTTGCACTAATGCTGGTAGCTCTGGTTTTGCCCTGTCAGCAAATTTGAAGTTTGTTGATTTTTAACTCTTCAATCAAGTCACCAAAAATTCTGAAATATACATCAAAATTTAATCTAATCATTGCAGATTTAGATAAAAATAACCATGTTATTATTGATCTGAAAAAGCTTGCGTCAGAATTTTTTGAATCCGTTGCGTTTTTTTTGGGACACCCGGTATAATTATGATAGTTCTTGTTGTAAAACTTTTTTTAAATAGAAATAATTTCCTGATTCACCCAAAACACAACGAATAATGTCACGTTATTGTGGCAGTTGTTGGAGATACGAATCATCAAAGTTCAAAGCACCAGTTATCTCCTTGGAAACCTGTGAATTGTGATCATGCGCAGAAAGCATGTTTGGTTTATGGAAAGAATGTGGGCGGCTAATCCAGCCACAATCCAAACTAGACTGATTATATGTTCGTAGGTTATCGCTATTGATAGGCTGATGGACGCTATAACTACGACTCATGGACATACGCTTCCAGAAACGGACATGGCCTAAATCATCCGCCATTTTTTCTCATAACCACCGACCCTAAAACGCCGCAAAAAGCGGTTTTCCTGAAGTGCTACACTGCAAAACAAGCTATCAGTACTTAGATAAATGTTTCTTCGAGCTATTAAAGCAAAAAACTCCTACCTATAAGTGATATTTTGGTTGTTTGGGGACGCAAAAGATCTCGTAACTTCGCTCGTTACTTTGAGATTTTGATCGTTGCAGCAGTTCAGTCGAACGCGTTGTTCGAACGCTTTTGTTTGCCCTTGGCGGGAAGTTTGAATTGAAGAAGAAACAGCCGATCCCATCAAGTTATTGCATCCTGATTGGTCCAAGAACAAATTTGTTCCTGGCGAGAATTTTTTGCCGTTTTGAGAAGAGTTTGTCTATAAGGCGCTCAACTGGTGCGACAACAACAACATTAATTCACTTCAATTAGATGAGCGTAAGTTGAGGGTCCTTGTGTAGTGAGGCTAAATCCAAACAAGAATTAGCAAGGATACAAAGAGATTCTCGCACATGGCAATAGGTTTCCGGGGTGTCGATCTGCTTTGACCGTTACCAGCATAGCATAACGAAATGCTGAGACAAAACGGGCAGTCCTCGGTATTGACAACAATGGCAACACAACAGTAAGATTGAATTGAATTGCCTCTGCGTTCATAGCAGCAAGCGGCAGGAAGAGTTGATAGAGGAAATCAGACGGAAAAAATGAGCCCTCCAGCCTCAATGTAACATACGCGTTGTAACGTATTAGCCTCGTTCTTAGGTTTTAAGTCCTGTTGACTTAGCCTCGTTTTGAGATTACTTACGAAGTTGGTTTTCAGCGTGACTTGAGACTGATCTCGTATCTTGCTCGGCTCGATGTATAACACGCGCAAGGGCCTCCTGTGCTTGGATCAGCCAGTATCTTTCAACCAATCTTCAATACTTAGATCGCAGGATTATCTACGACTGGTCTTACAAGGTTACAAGCAAAACCCCCCGGCCCCAACTTTATTTACAAAGCGAACTCGAAGTACAAAAGCAAACCTCTGTGAACTCATCATGATAAAACATCTTGTTATTTCAGCTTAATTGAGAAATCATCTCTGCCTTTAAAAATCGAGTATGTCCTTATTTGCTTGCATCCTGCGACAGGTACGGTATACACAGCTGAAAACTTGTTACTTTAATGTGTAAACAGGCTCATGCAATACACATGTTTCTATAATTGCCTTCATCTTGCCTTGAGCAGGATATTAATTACAAAGAGACTAATGAGCACTTATTCAGTCCCTTGAATCCCTGTGTATTCTATTGCGAACGAACCAGAGTCCTGAAAAAAGCCACAACTTCCTGTTTCGTTTGTCAATCCTCATTTTATTACGCCAAAATAACAAAAAAATTCCAACTCCTCGCGTTGTTCATAACCCTAAGATTTATCGACTATATCTATAGTTGCTGTTGCCAAATTAAACCACAAGTTTGGTTCCTTGAAAGATTACTAAATCTGCCCCAAATAAGACAATCATGGAGCCGTGATATTTTCTGGACTCTAGGTGAAGCCTCTATTTCTTGCTAGACAAATTGAGTCAAAAACGTTCAAAATTTGAAGGTGAAGGTGTGTTTTTTTAGCGCCAAGTACTTGACTGGGATCGCAAAAAGAGAAGACCCAATCGAGTCTGCGACCCCTTGTCATGACGCTCAAGTGCTGGGGCTCTACCTGGTATCGAACCCTGTCCACCTGACTGTTCTGGCTACAAAGTCAGAGGATTACACCACTGCGCCACAACATTTTCAAAAGTTTGAAATTTACAGCTCTCATCAACTGATAATGCTCTTGTCGATAACATATCAACTTAGATCAGAAAACTTTGTTTGTTAAAATCGGTCTCATTATTCTCGGTCTCATTACAAGTGATCGAAATACATAACCACCCTGTGGTGATTTGCATTTACCATACTATAATTTACTAAGACATATAAAGTACACAAAAATATGCAAAAATGTATGAAGTGTCATCAAGGCCAAACCAGAACGCGACCGGGAAGAAGCCACCTCGTCAAACAGAAAACCCGAATGAAACAACAAAGCCACAAGCGCAAAACAAAACTGAAACCCCTACCGGAAATCCAAACGCGAATCTCCAAAGAACCTCACATCCAGACCAGCATAGGTTCCAAATCTTTAAAAAGGCTGGTGTAAAATTCAGTGACCTATTTCTTTGAACTGAATGACTTCAAGGAAACTTTAGCTAATTCTCTATAATTCTACCGTTGGGATTTTCTGAAATCTTCAATATTTTCAGAATTGGAATGTTTTCCTTCTTTTTCAAGAATTCAAGAAAAATTTTCAAAAAAACTTAAAACCACTGTAATTTCTAAACTGTTTGACGTAATATGGCATCAAGCAAAAGTCTGTCCATCTCGTTTATGGTTTAGAAATTTGATGACGTCACATCCTCAAATGAGTTGAAATGTAAGATACGCTGTAATTTCCAAAAATATTCAAAATTTCTGAAAAGTTCAACGGTAGAATTATAGATAAGTATCTAAAGTTTCTTTCAAGCCATTCAATCAGAAGAAATAGGTCAATGAATCTTACACCCACCTTTTACGCCTGTATAAAGACTTGGAATCTATGCTATCCAGACCCCTTTCCGGGGTCTCGGCTCCAACCCGGCTCCGACACCCAGCATTCAGGTAACGGTAGGATTATCCTCTCCATAAAACAACTATCAAAAGATGCAAACGTACCTTTCATTAGGAACAGCAAACCAGTGTTCCATTCTTTGCTGATCTCTGTTATGAGGTACACCCATGATATTCGTTGAAAAGGTGGATGATTTGCACCAATACGAACGGTGTATCTTTAAACACAGGTAGCTTAGGTCATCGGCAGTAAGAGTTGAAGGACGTGGAGTTACTACTTCTTCGTGGCTCATGCTTGCAGTTTCTATCAAAAATTAAAAGAAATATTTCTAACCAGACACAACATAATTTACTCCCCATATCAACGTTGTGCTTTGATAAAATTTAGTAGCGATTGAGATAGAGCTCAAGCTCAAATCTTTAAAAAGGTCAGTGTGAAATTCTACTACAGTTTTCTTTTAAATAAATTGCCTGGAAGGAACTTTGGGATTTTTGCTGTAAATCTGCAATGGAAATTCATTGATATCTTGATTAGTTTCAAAATGGTTTATGAGGGATTATTCACAACAGAATTTGTGGAAGAATCAGAAATTGCTGTAAAATCCAAAGAAAAGCCCTCCTAAGCTCCTCACGAGATAATATAAAAATTCATGATTCTTCCACAAACTTCTGTTGTGAACAAGACCCCATGATCTCTACAAATAAGAACCTATTTCAAATTTCAGGCTGAATGGGTTCTTATACCATGGGGGTCTAATTGCAAGATTTCAGCCTGCAGGTTCTTAAGCCACTAGGTTCTTATACGCGGGTTTTTACTGTAGCGCAAATCATAAATTTCTAGCGACGCTTCCACTAAACTATGGAGCCGTATACACGTATTTTTCTTTATAAAAAACTGCCCATAAGAAACTCAACTCTTTGATCGCCAAAAAATTAAGAAACTCCAGTACTGGGAAAATATAACTTGAAAAACTATTTATTTTGATAAAGGAAATCCTTGACACATTTTTACTTTACTTTCACTTGTTTCCTGTATCTTATTACTCCTAAGGAACTTGAGTGATGCCTAAACATTAGAAATGCTTGAAAAGAGCTTGTTTTGAAATGTTCACGAGGGAACAGCTAGTGAACATGAAGATTGTTATGGAACCTCTTAGAAACTCGTAAGAAACTCTGAGTATTCAAAATCTGATAATTCTAAGAAATTTTCAGTACTGGCCTAAATTCTTAGTTTCTTATAGAAAAAAATACGCGTAAACTTAAACATCGTTACTTACCACTATACTGGCCCTCGTCTTCACTTTCATTGCTCACTGTGATGCCTCGTTTTCCCAGCCATTGCCTCGCTTCAATGCTCAAACTCGACGACCTTGGCGACAGTTGCCTATGATCATCGGTATTATCTCGCATAGCTGTGCTTGCCCGAAAACTCGAATTTGTCGTTTGAAAACTCGAGCCTTCGGAAATACCACTGTCTCTACTGGCATCAATATGAGATGAAGATTCGTCCTCGTTAAACGATAATGTGTTCGTTTTCTCAACATAAACAAAAGGTTCCCGCGGCTTTTCGCGTTGAATTCTCGTATCTTTCTCCAATTTTATAGCATTTCCTGTTAATCTCTTTATCGAGTTCTTCGTTTCAATTTTCGTGTAAATAAGACCCGAGTCATCTCGCATGTCAACTTTCGATGTTTTTATCGAGTTTTCTTGCACTTTACGTGGCGTGCTCGTACACTTAGTGTCTGTGATATCAATATCTTCTCGCGTGATTCTCGCACCTTGAGTTGCAATTCCCGCGATTCCCGAGTCTTTATCACTTTCAGTTTCGACTACTTTTTTATTGCCCCTATCATGATTCGTAAATATCCCGCGAGAGTCACTCATTTCTCCAGAAACCCTCGATTCGGTGCGTGAATCAGCCATTGTTTCATTAACAGTACTTTGATCAGAAATCCCGTCTTTTGTGTTATGTGAGAACGTTTCATCGATGGACATTTTCGAACAACTGCAGTTAGTGAATGTATCATCTTGGGACATGTCATTCGACGCATTTTCGGACAATTCTTCGGACATTTCTTTGGACATTTCTAATGACGATTCTTGCGACATCTGTTCGGACAGTTCCACTTGATTCAATTCAATTTTTACATCTGAATTATCGCCTCGTTTCGACCCAACGTATCCTGACGAAGTTTCGTCTAACGACATTGGTTCTGTCGAACTTTGTTCTCTTATATTCGAAGAGTGCGACTCCGAAAACACCTCTTTTGAGTCCTGAGATACGTAATTACTTGTGTCCATAGTATCGTTGATTTGTTTTCTTGTATCGTTGTGTCTGGTAACGACAAGTTCTGGAATGCTGCAAAAAACAAATAAGGCGTTTGAGTATGAAAAATTCATCACAAATAAGCGCTTTACGAAAAATTGTTGGCTTTTGAACATAGGGTTCAAATCTTTAAAAATGTGGCTGTAAAATTCTTTGAATCAAATGACTTGAAAGAACTTCAGGAACTTAAACAACTCAAGGAAATGAAATAGCGACTGTAATCTGCAAGTCAACAAATGGTCTTGCTCCTGAATATCTGTTGGAGTTATTTGTAAAAAAACTCAGCATGTGATACATTGAGACTAAGAAACACCAAAGCTGACTTGCGTGGTCCTCTCTTCAAAATGTCAAATGGACAAAAGTCTATTTCATTTCGTGGGCCTAAGAATAGGAACCAATTAAGCTTTGATGTCGAACATGCACCTTCCCTTCTTTCATTCAAAAAGAAGCTAAAAGAGAAATTAAGAGGGTAACTTGTTCACTTTTCTTTAGAATGAAATTCATTTTATCTAGTGTTAAAGTAATTGGATAACTAATTTGTGAATTTGGTTTTTAATTTTGTAAAAATTTTTTCACGGCCCCCTGAAAAGCAGTCTCTGCAGACTGACGGAGCAACCATAGCTAAATAATAAAAAATGAAAATGAAAAAACTGAAATGAATCAGGGTACTTTGCTGTAAATCTGCCGTGGAAATCTTTCGATATCTTGATTAGTTTCAACATGGCGGCATCTATTAGTTTTGAGGCTGTGACGTCATCAAATTTCTAAATCCTAAACTAGAAGAGTGACAGATTTCTGCTTGCCGCCATATTTTAGACCTTCATAAACTATGGTTTTCTTGAAGATTGTATCATTCCNTTGTGAATTTGGTTTTTAATTTTGTAAAAAAATTTTTCACGGCACCCTGAAAAGCAGTCTCTGCAGACTGACGGGGCAACCATTGCTAAATAATAAAAAATTAAAATTAAAAAAGTGAAATGAATCAGGGTACTTTGCTGTAAATCTGCCGTGGAAATCTTTCGATATCTTGATTAGTTTCAACATGGCGGCATCTATTAGTTTTGAGGCTGTGACGTCATCAAATTTCCAAATCCTAAACTAGAAGAGCGGCAAATTTCTGATTGCCACCATATTTCAGACCTTCATAAACTATGGTTTTCTTTAAGATTGTATCATTCTCCTCTATTGATTTATTTGAAAATCTAATTCGTGGCGAATGAAAGCAATGCTAAAGAAAACAATAGAGGGATTAGGAGTTTCTTTGTCCTATTTAGGGAGCGGTCATTTTTAAAGCTGGGTACCAGGGCGGAGGATTTTTGGCAGGGGTATAAAACTTGATTTCATTACTTTGTGGGGGTACGAAAATATCAAGATAAATTTTTAATGGGGTTCGAAACGATTTTGCTTGAAATATTTTGTATGAAGTCATCAATCATCATTTACAAAAAATACTAACAGATATCTGGAGACGATGAATCACTCACTGTATAAAAATCGCCTAGACAACTTGGTATGTGTCCATATGTATACTTCTTATACTCAGAGGTATGGATGGGGTACCAACCCATTTTGCCAAAAAGATGGTGGGGTACAAAAACTTTTTGCTATATTTCAGATGGGGTATCAATTTTCTTTAATTGTGTGAAATTAAGTAAAAATGACCACTCCCTTATAGATAAGCCCTGTATATCTCAGGTCATTCACTTTAATTTTTCAAAATTTTCCATGCATTCTTTCGATGAAAATAAAACTGCCGCCATTTTGAAAATAATCAAGCTATTATGACAAATTTAGAGCAAAGTACTCTGAGTTCCTTTCAAGCCATTCAATTTAAAGAAAATTGTTTAGAGTTCTACACCCACCTACTTTTTAAAGATTTGAAAACTTTTAACTCTATGCTTTTAAACACAGGTTTCTTGGTCAAATGCCTCTCGATGCCAGCCTTTTCGAAATCGCTTACTGTAAATTCTTTTCTAATGGCAACCCAACAGATCATATTATTTTTCATATAATTTTAATTTCTTCATAGTAGGCGTTAAAAAATTGTAGCTAAATTACAGCTAATTAATGCAAGCATAGGTCCCAAATCTTAAACTCGACGTAAAAAGGTGGGTGTAAAATTCAATTATCTATTTCTTCTGACTGAATGGCTTGAAAGAAACTTTAGATACATAACTATAATCCTACCGTTGGACTTTCCAGAAATCTTGAATATTTTTCAAAATTACAGTGTATTTTAAATTTCAAATCATTTGAGGATGTGACGTCATCAAATCTCTAAATCATAAACCAGATGAGTGACAGACTTTTGCTTGATACCATATTGTAGGCATTTATAAACTATGGTTTTCTTCGAAATTACTTCATGTTGCGTCGAACGGTTGAGAAATTACGATGGTTTTAAGTTTTTTTTAAGTTTCGTTGAATTCTTGAAAAAGAAGAAAAACATTCGAACTCTGAAAATATCAAAGATTTCAGGAAAAGTCCAACGGTAGAATTATAGAGAAATAGCTAAAGTTTCTTTGAAGTCATTCAGTTCAAAGAAATAGGTCACTCAATTTTACACCAGCCTTTTTAAAGATTTGGAACCTATGCTATTAATGCCTACTTTGAGACCCCTCAGCTCCCTGCAACAGATCTCGAACTTGATAGTTTCTTCCTTGGGCCTTAAACTCTTGATTAATCATGTCAAAAAGCTCATGNTGTGAATTTGGTTTTTAATTTTGTAAAAATTTTTTCACGGCCCCCTGAAAAGCAGTCTCTGCAGACTGACGGAGCAACCATAGCTAAATAATAAAAAATGAAAATGAAAAAACTGAAATGAATCAGGGTACTTTGCTGTAAATCTGCCGTGGAAATCTTTCGATATCTTGATTAGTTTCAACATGGCGGCATCTATTAGTTTTGAGGCTGTGACGTCATCAAATTTCTAAATCCTAAACTAGAAGAGTGACAGATTTCTGCTTGCCGCCATATTTTAGACCTTCATAAACTATGGTTTTCTTGAAGATTGTATCATTCTCCTCTATTGATTTATTTGAAAATCTAATTCGTGGCGAATGAAAGCAATGCTAAAGAAAACAATAGAGGGATTAGGAGTTTCTTTGTCCTATTTAGGGAGCGGTCATTTTTAAAGCTGGGTACCAGGGCGGAGGATTTTTGGCAGGGGTATAAAACTTGATTTCATTACTTTGTGGGGGTACAAAAATATCAAGATAAATTTTTAATGGGGTTCGAAACGATTTTGCTTGAAATATTTTGTATGAAGTCATCAATCATCATTTACAAAAAAATACTAACAGATATCTGGAGATGATGAATCACTCACTGTATAAAAATCGCCTAGACAACTTGGTATGTGTCCATATGTATACTTCTTATACTCAGAGGTATGGATGGGGTACCAACCCATTTTGCCAAAAAGATGGTGGGGTACAAAAACTTTTTGCTATATTTCAGATGGGGTATCAATTTTCTTTAATTGTGTTAAATTAAGTAAAAATGACCACTCCCTTATAGATAAGCCCTATATATCTCAGGTCATTCACTTTAATTTTTCAAAATTTTCCATGCATTCTTTCGATGAAAATAAAACTGCCGCCATTTTGAAAATAATCAAGCTATTATGACAAATTTAGAGCAAAGTACTCTGAGTTCCTTTCAAGCCATTCAATTTAAAGAAAATTGTTTAGAGTTCTACACCCACCAACTTTTTAAAGGTTCGAAAACCTTTTAACCCTATGATTTTAAACGCACGCTTCTTGGTCAAATGTCTCTAGATGCCAGCCTTTTCGTAATCGCCTCTTGACAATTCTTTTCTAATGGCAAACCCAACAGATCATATTATTTTTCATATATTTTTAACTTCTTTATAGAAGGCGTTAAAAAATTGTAGCTAAATTACAGCTAATTAATGCCAGCATAGGTTCCAAATCTTTAACTTGACGTAAAAAGGTGGGTGTAAAATTCAATTATCTATTTCTTCTGACTGAATGGCTTGAAAGAAACTTTAGATACATAACTATAATCCTACCGTTGGACTTTCCAGAAATCTTGAATATTTTTCAAAATTACGGTGTATTTTAAATTTCAAATCATTTGAGGATGTGACGTCATCAAATTTCTAAATCATAAACCAGATGAGTGACAGACTTTTGCTTGATACCATATTGTAGGCATTTATAAACTATGGTTTTCTTCGAAATTACTTCATGTTGCGTCGAACGGTTGAGAAATTACGATGGTTTTAAGTTTTTTTAAGTTTCGTTGAATTCTTGAAAAAGAAGAAAAACATTCGAACTCTGAAAATATCAAAGATTTCAGGAAAAGTCCAACGGTAGAATTATAGAGAAATAGCTAAAGTTTCTTTGAAGTCATTCAGTTCAAAGAAATAGGTCACTCAATTTTACACCAGCCTTTTTAAAGATTTGGAACCTATGCTATTAATGCCTACTTTGAGACCCCTCAGCTCCCTGCAACAGATCTCGAACTTGATAGTTTCTTCCTTGGGCCTTAAACTCTTGATTAATCATGTGAAAAAGCTTATGTATCCAAACACAGCATAGGTTCCAAATCTTTAAAAAGGCTGGTGTAAAATTCAGTTACTTATTTCTTTGAACGGAATGACTTCAAAGAAACTTCAGCTATTTATCTATAATTCTACCCCTGGACTTTCCTGTAATCTTCAATATTTTCAGAATTAGAGTGTTTTTCTACTTTTTCAAGAATTCAAGAAAAATGTTCAACAAAACTTAAAACCATCGTAATTTCTAAACTGTTTGAAGCAACATGAAAGAATTTCGAAGAAAACCATAGTTTATGGATGTCTACAATAAGGTATCAAGCAAAAGTCTGTCACTTTTCTGGTTCATGAATTAGAAATTTGATGACGTCACACCCTCAAATGAGTTAAAATGTAACATACGCTGAAATTTCGAAAAATATTGAAAACTTCTGAGAAGTCCATCGGCAGAATTAAAGATAAGTAACTAAAGTTTCTTTCAAGCCACTCAGTCAGGAGAAAAGAATTTTACACTCACCTTTTTCTGCCCAGCTAAAGATTTGGAAGCTATGCTTCCAAACACTTCCTTCTATCAGATCGCTCAATTACGTCCTTTTACGCAGTTTCTGCTCTGTAAGCAACCATAAAACAGGAAATACCTAAATAAAATGCTTATGAAGTCAATTTCTGAAAATAAAACAACACTTACAACTCGGCAGAAGTATCACCAAGAACCATCGCAGCGATGTCCTCGTAGTAAGCCACTTTCTTGATCCCCTTCATGGGGGCTCGAACAGTGTATGCCTCACGTCCTCTGTCTATTACCAAATGGTCAGATACGCATGGGTTGAACATTATTGTCTGCGGCGTGACCAGTAATACACCCGGAACAACTCCCTAAAAAAAATGAACATTCATATGAGAAGCAAATTGGAAATTTGAAGTTTGCTTAACAGATTAACAGTACTTTGATCAGAAATCGAGTTTTTTCGTTTTGTGAGAATGTTTCATCGATGGACATTTTCGAAAAATTGCAATTAATGAATGTATCATCTTGGAACATATCAAAGTGGGGCTGACAAATTTCTTCTAAAACATAAAAACAATTATTTATGGGATAAAAGCAATGCTAATAAAAACATTTCGCTATCTAGCTACATAATAATGGCCGGACAACTTCCTGCAAGTGCCTCCCAACAAAAGAACTACAGTAAATCCCTGCATATAAGAACCAACAAAAATAAGAACCAAGAGGCTGTTTTTCCTGAATTATGCACCTTGTAATTAAGAACCTGTTTCAGTTTGATGAAAAATATGTTCTTATTGCAGGGGTAGCAAAGTTGATTTTTGATTTTTGGTATTAAGTTCATTTTTGCCCCAGTTGGCTCTTAAAGTTTGTACCTTCTCTCCTGCTGGTTGTAAGTTTAGAATTCGTTATCAGGTCCATAATAACTTTGCCAAAACAAATAACAGGGTTTAAATAATGGGAGAGATCTTACTGATATCAAGCACACAAAAGCAAGATATATACTTTACAGTACCTGTCCATCTGTAATATATCGTCCGTTGATTCGCAGATATTTTTCAGAAAGTTCATCTGTCCCATTTTCATCTTTTTTGAGCAGTTCCTCGATCTGATGATCAGGACTCAGTGACTGCAAAAAAGATGATGAAGAAAATGAAATTTAAGCATATGCTTAGGGACCGTTCATTATTTACAGAGGGGTTGGTACTATAGAGAGATGTTTTCTTGTCCAAAAAATCTTCTTACCCAACTCTAAAAGTGACAGCAAAAACATCTACCCAACAATTTTCAGGTTAAAAAAATGTTTCCCTACCCCTACCTATAAACAAGGTGTCAATGTCAAACGATGTAAATTGTAAATTCAATACTGTAAATATTGATGACAAAGATGAACAAAATAGAGTTGACGATGATATTGATAATTTTGGACTTTAAACATTTGGTATTAATTGGTGGGAAAATTTTGTTTTCCAAACCTTGAAATTACATGAAAAAATATTTACCCAACCCTTTTATATTAGAAAATTTCTTTTACCCAACCCATTTCTCTTCGGTACCAACCCCTTTATAAATAATGAACAGTCCCTTAGAGCTTCATCGTAGTTCAGCTGTTGTGGCGCAGTGGTTTAATCCTCTGACTTTGCAGCCATAACAGTCAGGCGGACAGGGTTCGATACCCCGTAGGGCTCAACCGCTTGAGCGTCATGACAAGGGGTCGGGGACTCGATTAGCGCTTAGCTACTTCCGTGATTCCAGCGCTTGGCGCTAAAAACCGCCACATCACCTTCACCTTCACCTTCACCTTCACCTTCACCTTCACCTTCACCTTCACCTTCACCTTCACCTTCACCTTCATCGCAGTTCAGCTGAGCCTAAACTGAGCCGCTTCAAAGTCAAGGGTAAATACCTGAAATTCAGTGGCTCAAAATACTCCCACCAATGGGTCAAAGGATGAAAAGATGGTTGAGTAATCCAGACAAAACACTTACCATGCTACAAAAGTATTGTGCAACTCTGGAAAGGTGTAAATAAATGAATAATAACTCGAGTTTGCAAGAGAGATGATATTGAGCCGCAAGCCGTACACTGATCACTGTAGATGGGATTCCCCGGATTTCCGACTGTTACCAGGGCCATCGGCCGCGCTCTCCTCAGTCCTCAATCTCAATTCCTAATTGCGAAATGGTCTATTGAGTAGCTGATTATATTTCCTTATAAGCTAGATTTTGTATCGAACGTTTAATAAAGTGATAGAAAAAAGCTTTCTGATTGCGCACTAGATAATTGAAGCGATAGTCTAGACCTTTTTACTTGCTAGAAAAGAGGCTTGTATCGAGCGTCCAAATCTAGTAAACTTTGATAAAGATAACGAAAGCACGACCCCCGTTCTTGGTAGATACACTGCTTGCCGTGGCATGAACACTTCGCATCTCGAAACGATTTTCAGAGGGTTATATCAATACCTTTACTCAGAATGAGTTCGGAACGGTTCAGTTTATACACAAGGCAAGTTTATTTGCCTCTTAGCATTATTTCTCGTTGTTGTCATTCATCGTTAGCTAGCAGTTCATTGCTTTTATGAAAAATGTTGAAATCCAAAGCAACTTCATGGCACATGTATCCAGTGAGAACGGGGTCACGCTTTCTCCTTATCCAAGTTTACCAGATTTGGACGCTCGATCCAAGCCTCTTTTCTAGCAAGCATAAAACGTCTATTCTTTCATGTAAAACAATAACACCAACTTACAATTAAGATCCCCATCATTCTTTAATTCTTAACAATCCCTTTCACGAAAGGCATTCCATCATTTTACGGCATCTAACTTTTCCTGATCAGATCATACTTGCAGTTTCTCCGAATCTTTGCATCCTAGTTTCACTCAACAATTTTAAATCTAAAACCATGCAACTGCGAAATCTTTTCTCTTAAAATTAAAACTAATGCCTACGCTTCCGATTACCCACCGTGATCTACCTGCTGATGAATTCAAAATTTCCAGTTTCATTTCATTCAAATACAGAAACTACACATATTTGGCAAGAGTAAATACATTCCTATTTGTTAAACTGCCTTTTATGTTTGTTATTTGAGGAAAAAGCAGGTGGTTTATAGTGAAAAAGCTGCACAAACTCACAGTTAAAATTAATTTCAAAATAGAACAACATAAGAAAATAATTGGCTNAAAGCAACTTCATGGCACATGTATCCAGTGAGAACGGGGTCACGCTTTCTCCTTATCCAAGTTTACCAGATTTGGACGCTCGATCCAAGCCTCTTTTCTAGCAAGCATAAAACGTCTATTCTTTCATGTAAAACAATAACACCAACTTACAATTAAGATCCCCATCATTCTTTAATTCTTAACAATCCCTTTCACGAAAGGCATTCCATCATTTTACGGCATCTAACTTTTCCTGATCAGATCATACTTGCAGTTTCTCCGAATCTTTGCATCCTAGTTTCACTCAACAATTTTCAATCTAAAACCATGCAACTGCGAAATCTTTTCTCTTAAAATTAAAACTAATGCCTACGCTTCCGATGACCCACCGTGATCTACCTGCTGATGAATTCAAAATTTCCAGTTTAATTTCATTTAAATACAGAAACTACACATATTTGGCAAGAGCAAATAAATTCCTATTTGTTAAACTGCCCTTTAAGTTTGTTATTTGAGGAAAATACAGGTGGTTTATAGTGAAAGAACTGCACAAACTCACAGTTAGAATTAATTTCAAAATAGAACAACATAAGAAAATAATTGGCTCTTGCTTTCGAAGAAATAAGTGGATGTCGAAAGGTGTTCTTGCGTCGGATTTCGCAAAACGGCTACACATACCATGGGTAGTTAGACACTGCTGGTGTGCTTCTATGGAGGAGCGCTGGATAAAATGTATCTGCGGAGGAAATATTGTTTAGTACTGCGGAGGAGATATCGAAAGAACGAAAATATTAAAATGAATTCTTCTCTCTTTCTTTTCTCTTCGTTCCTTCGATATCTCCTCCGCAGTTCTAAACAATATTTCCTCCGCAGATACATATTATCCAGCGCTCCTCCATAGAAGCACACCAGCAGTGTCTAACTACCCATGCACATACGAACTACTGTAAGATCAATTTTCAGAATAAGAGTTTTGAACTTAGCCTTAACAACTTAAACTTAGACTTAAATAGTAAGACAAGATGGCCGACCGCTGGTTTCAGTCATCAGGCAAATTTGGTCTCCTGAAGGTCGTAGCTCCATCAGGTTTCGACGGATTTTTACAGGGATGGTAGCAAACTTTAATTGAATATCTGAAGAGCAACCTCATACAAAAGTTTGGCGAGCATCTTTTGCCACTTTTTTGTCATCTTCGGGCAAACGGGGAACAATTTTTTTGGGACACCCTGTACAGAACGAATTTTATGTGGTAATCATCAGTATTTTTACGGCATGCTTCAAAACCAGGCATCCTAAAAGAGAGCTAAATCTGCTAACTTCGAAGCCAGTCAAAAAATCAGCTAGGCCTGGAAAAAATTTGGTCTCCGAACTACTTGTCAAAAAGGAATTTGAAGATCGGCCTTAGGAAATTTTTTCAGTGATTTTTCAAACAGGAGTAGCTTTTGTGGAACACCTGCTACTTGAACGTTGGTAAAAAAAAACTCAAGAAAGTTCACAATACTACCTATGAGCTAGAGGAAGTAATATCTGAACACCTTCTGTTGTTAACATGAAGTGAAAAGCAAAGAAGTTCAAATATTACGGCGTTCCACTGCCATTCTTCAGTCATATTTGCTCATGATGTTAGATAAGTTTAATAACTCAGCTCCAACAGTCCCATTAAATTTTCAGTATTTGAGGCTGATCCATTCTTCTTCCGAAAGAAAAAGAAACTACTTGTATGATGGTTAAAAATTCAAGAAAGNACTTGTCAAAAAGGAATTTGAAGATCGGCCTTAGGAAATTTTTTCAGTGATTTTTCAAACAGGAGTAGCTTTTGTGGAACACCTGCTACTTGAACGTTGGTAAAAAAAAACTCAAGAAAGTTCACAATACTACCTATGAGCTAGAGGAAGTAATATCTGAACACCTTCTGTTGTTAACATGAAGTGAAAAGCAAAGAAGTTCAAATATTACGGCGTTCCACTGCCATTCTTCAGTCATATTTGCTCATGATGTTAGATAAGTTTAATAACTCAGCTCCAACAGTCCCATTAAATTTTCAGTATTTGAGGCTGATCCATTCTTCTTCCGAAAGAAAAAGAAACTACTTGTATGATGGTTAAAAATTCAAGAAAGTCCAATACTAGTCCATATACAAGAGGCAATAATATCTGAACACGTTTTGTTGTTAACATGAAGTGAATAGCAGAAGTAGTTCAAATATTACGACGTTTCACTGCCATTCTTCAGTCATATTTGCTCATGATGTTAGATAAGTTTAATAACTCAGCTCCAACAGTCCCATTAAACATTCAGTATTTGAGGCTGGTCCATGCTGCTTCCGAAAGAAAAAGAAACTACTTGTATGATGGTTAAAAATTCAAGAAAGTCCAATACTAGTCCATATACAAGAGGCAATAATATCTGAACACGTTTTGCTGTTAACATGTAGTGAAAAGTAGAACTAATTCAAATATTACGGCGTTTCACTACCATTCTTCAGTCATATTTGCTCATGATGTTAGATAAGTTTAATAACTCAGCTCCAACAGTCCCATTAAACATTCAGTAATTGTGGCTGATCCATGCTTCTTCCGAAAGAAAAAGAAACTACTTGTATGATGGTCAAATATTCAAGAAAGTCCAATACTAGTCCATATACAAGAGGCAATAATATTTGAACACGTTCTGTTGTTAACATGAAGTCAATAGCAGAACTAGTTCAAATATTACGGCGTTTCACTGCCATTCTTCAGTCATATTTGCTAATGACGTTAGATAAGTTTAATAACTCAACTCCAACAGTCCCATTAAACTTTCAGTATTTGAGGCTGATCCATTCTTCTTCCGAAAGAAAAAGAAACTACTTGTATGATGGTAAAAAATTAAAGAAAGTCCAATACTAGTCCATATACAAGAGGCAATAATATCTTAACACGTTTTGCTGTTAACATGAAGTGAAAAGCAGAACTAGTTAAAATATTACGGCGTTCCACTGCCATTCTTCAGTCATATTTGCTCATGATGTTAGATAAGTTTAATAACTCAGCTCCAACAGTCCCATTAAACATTCAGTATTTGAGGCTGATCCATGCTTCTTCCGAAAGAAAAAGAAACTACTTGTATGATGGTCAAATATTCAAGAAAGTCCAATACTAGTCCATATACAAGAGGCAATAATATTTGAACACGTTCTGTTGTTAACATGAAGTCAATAGCAGAACTAGTTCAAATATTACGGCGTTTCACTGCCATTCTTCAGTCATATTTGCTAATGACGTTAGATAAGTTTAATAACTCAACTCCAACAGTCCCATTAAACTTTCAGTATTTGAGGCTGATCCATTCTTCTTCCGAAAGAAAAAGAAACTACTTGTATGATGGTAAAAAATTAAAGAAAGTCCAATACTAGTCCATATACAAGAGGCAATAATATCTTAACACGTTTTGCTGTTAACATGAAGTGAAAAGCAGAACTAGTTAAAATATTACGGCGTTCCACTGCCATTCTTCAGTCATATTTGCTCATGATGTTAGATAAGTTTAATAACTCAGCTCCAACAGTCCCATTAAACATTCAGTATTTGAGGCTGATCCATGCTTCTTCCGAAAGAAAAAGAAACTACTTGTATGATGGTCAAATATTCAAGAAAGTCCAATACTAGTCCATATACAAGAGGCAATAATATTTGAACACGTTCTGTTGTTAACATGAAGTCAATAGCAGAACTAGTTCAAATATTACGGCGTTTCACTGCCATTCTTCAGTCATATTTGCTAATGACGTTAGATAAGTTTAATAACTCAACTCCAACAGTCCCATTAAACTTTCAGTATTTGAGGCTGATCCATTCTTCTTCCGAAAGAAAAAGAAACTACTTGTATGATGGTAAAAAATTAAAGAAAGTCCAATACTAGTCCATATACAAGAGGCAATAATATCTTAACACGTTTTGCTGTTAACATGAAGTGAAAAGCAGAACTAGTTAAAATATTACGGCGTTCCACTGCCATTCTTCAGTCATATTTGCTCATGATGTTAGATAAGTTTAATAACTCAGCTCCAACAGTCCCATTAAACATTCAGTATTTGAGGCTGATCCATGCTTCTTCCGAAAGAAAAAGAAACTACTTGTATGATGGTCAAATATTCAAGAAAGTCCAATACTAGTCCATATACAAGAGGCAATAATATTTGAACACGTTCTGTTGTTAACATGAAGTCAATAGCAGAACTAGTTCAAATATTACGGCGTTTCACTGCCATTCTTCAGTCATATTTGCTAATGACGTTAGATAAGTTTAATAACTCAACTCCAACAGTCCCATTAAACTTTCAGTATTTGAGGCTGATCCATTCTTCTTCCGAAAGAAAAAGAAACTACTTGTATGATGGTAAAAAATTAAAGAAAGTCCAATACTAGTCCATATACAAGAGGCAATAATATCTTAACACGTTTTGCTGTTAACATGAAGTGAAAAGCAGAACTAGTTAAAATATTACGGCGTTCCACTGCCATTCTTCAGTCATATTTGCTCATGATGTTAGATAAGTTTAATAACTCAGCTCCAACAGTCCCATTAAACATTCAGTATTTGAGGCTGATCCATGCTTCTTCCGAAAGAAAAAGAAACTACTTGTATGATGGTAAAAAATTAAAGAAAGTCCAATACTAGTCCATATACAAGAGGCAATAATATCTTAACACGTTTTGCTGTTAACATGAAGTGAAAAGCAGAACTAGTTAAAATATTACGGCGTTCCACTGCCATTCTTCAGTCATATTTGCTCATGATGTTAGATAAGTTTAATAACTCAGCTCCAACAGTCCCATTAAACATTCAGTATTTGAGGCTGATCCATGCTGCTTCCGAAAGAAAAAGAAACTACTTGTATGATGGTTAAAAATTCAAGAAAGTCCAATACTAGTCCATATACAAGAGGCAAGAATATTTGAACACGTTTTGCTGTTAACATGAAGTGAAAATCAGAAGTAGTTCAAATATTACGGCGTTTCACTGCCATTCTTCAGTTATATTTGCTGATGAAGTTAGATAAGTTTAGTAACTCAGCTCCAACAGTCCCATTAAACTTTCAGTATTTGAGGCTGATCCATGCTTCTTCCGAATGAAAAAGAAACTATTTGTATGATGATGAACTGCCCGCGGCAGATGTGTAGACATATTCTTCTTCTCTCGATCTTTGCTTATGTTTGCCCTTAAAAATAATTTCTGGAATGCACAGCGAGCGTGCTATCTACCTGGGTTTCCTGCGGCTTTGTTTGTTTTGAATTACTGGTTGAGAGAATTTCCTTTGTCTGTGATCGCTATTCGCTTTGAATTGAGGTGTCAACAAAAGCAACTCATGCTATTGTATTACAGTGCTTTTGCTATTGTAGGACAGTCATATTATACACACTTGACACCTTAAATTAAAACAGGTCTCAAATACTTATACTGGTAGTATTTGGGAGAAGAACGTTGGCAAAGCTTACTGAATCTGCAAAGTCTACTGTTTTCAGAATCAATGTCTAACAAAGTACGACTTCCAAGTTTACCAAAAGTGGGATATTTACCAGTTATAAAAAAAATACACCACAAGACAAAAATGTGCAAAAGGAAAAAAACTTACATCTTGTCTCCTTGGAAATGGGAGAGACTTTGGTGGCCTGCTGACGAGTTCCAGCTCCTGTCTCTCATTCTTCCTTTGGGCCTCTTTCTCAAGCAGGTCGATTTTCACAGGGACAAACAGCGTCTAAGCAAAGAGAATTTCGTTAATAAATGGCTTTTAAAATCAGAGACACTGTGGTTTAAAATTATCGATTCTGTCCCGAACAAAATCGAGCAAGGAAGCATATCTTCGTCCGGTTCACAAAAAAACTATTGCCTTTTGATATCGTAAAAATTTGGTAAAACAATCTGAGTCGAAATGAAGAGGTGTGAGGGGTGAACGTGTTGGTGCGCAAAAATTTACAGGGTGAAAAGGAGGTGTATACATAGGACGCAAAAATGTTAAGGAATAAGTTATGGCCTACCCGGGTTAGGGTGTACCAGGGTAAGTTTAAAGTAGAATGGATAGGGCAAAAATGTGACTAAATTTTGCCGAATTCTCTGTTCGCAGTTTTCCTTTAGCCATAATTGTTTTAACTATCCTTCTTGACACAGCGAATGCTGATTTACCATTTCAGGGACTACCGTTTTCCAGAAACCAACATAGCCCATTTTTTCCTATTCCATTTAGATTTACAACAATATTACTAATTACAATACTTACAAGCTACGCTACAATATTAATAACGGGCTAAGCTCGAAACGTCGTGCTTTATCATCTCTGTTCAAGGTACAATTATTTTATTTTAAATAGTTATATTATAGCAACATTGTACAACACGCATACAAAAAGATTGTTTCTAAGCTACAATACTACAGAGACGATGCCACAGGGAGCGAAATACTATGTCTACCCTGTGACAATTCTAAAAATAATTAATGACCTACATAAAACTACACGTAACTGCTACTACAAATAAAAGGAATGTTTAAATGCAAACGGAAAACTAAGGTACAAGCGAAGGTAGCTTGCAATCAAATACTGTAATTGCAAGCGTAGGTTTGAAAGTTAGAGCCAAACATGGTGAATTTGCAAATTCGAATTTTTAATTGCAAGCTGCTTTAAGACATTACATAATTACAAACGAAGAGAACTGCTAAAAAACAAACACATACAGAAGGGGTTCGGGTGTTCTACGTAGGGATATGAACAAATCTTCAATCAAAGCGTTCTGTTTCGAAAATATAGTTTATTGTTGCATTCAAGATTAATTTGTTGGCCTCCAAGGGCAAATTTTTATTTCCATAAATAAGAAGCTGCAAAATATTGTTGTCTGGAGCCTCGGAGTATCCGTATGCTTCAAGAACATCATTGATACCAACGATGTCAACGATGGCGTCAGCTTACGCATTTTAGCCCTGCAAACTCTACTGCCACTAATGTACTGGTGGAGAGGGGGGAAAGGGGAGAGGGGGAGAGGGGTGCATGTAATTCAAATTTTGGGTAACATTAGATCTAAATGGACTGAATGTACAGGGAAAGCATAGGTTCCAAATCTTTAAAAAGGCTGGTGTAAAATTGAGTGACTTATTTCTTTGTACTGAATGACTTCAAAGAAACTTTAGCTAGTTCTCTATAATCCCACCATTGGACTTTTCTGTAATCTTTAATATTTTCAGAGTTGGAGTGCTTTTCCGCTTTTTCAGGAATTCAAGGCAAAATTTGAAAACAAACTTAAAACCATCGTAATTTCTAAACCATTTGACATAACATGAAGTAATTTCGAAGAAAACCATAGCTTATGAATGCCTACGATATGGTATCAAGCAAAAGTCTGTCAATCATCTAGTTTATGATTTAGAAATTTGATGACGTCACACCCTCAAATGAGCTGACATTTAGAATACGCTGTAATTTTGAAAAATATTCAAAATTTCTGGAAAGTCCAACGGTAGAATTATAGAGAAGTATTTAAAGCTCCTTTCAAGCCATTCAATCAGAAGAAATAGGTCATTGAATTTTACACCCACCTTTTTACGCCAAGTTAAACATTTGGAACCTATGCTTACAGGCAACAGATATTTCTTACCAAAACATGCGCAATAGCGCCACAGCATCCAGAAGATGCCTTCGTCATTGATAAAACGTTCTTTAGAAATTCAACTGAATTTCATCGATATGCGAGAATCCTGAAAGTTATTCTGATTGTAGCGAATACGGCAATCATCAAAACAAATAAAAACAAGGCAAGATGAGCGTAAATGAATCGTTTCGATGTTGCTAGATCCAGATAGAAGAAGCGTTCGTTTCGATGTTGCTATATCCAGATAGAATAAGAGCTCGTTTCGATGTTGCTATATCCAGATAGAATAAGAGTTTGTTTCGATGTTGCTAGATCCAGATAGAA
>REGL01000215.1:213192-237914 GCA_004194395.1 Aurelia aurita complex sp. Pacific | reverse complement strand
ATTTCCACAAGTTTTCTTAAACTTCGGCATATTTGTTTACTGAATAAACTTAGCACCTGACATTTCCTTCTTCCAGTCACCGAGCTTTTTTCCCGCCAAATCTCTCAAAAGAGCCAATCAAGTAAGAGAATCAAAAGAACGCTGCCGAGGAAACTGATGAATGAGATTTACTTTGGCCAAAACAAAGAATCGCGCCATCCCAGGGGACTCGGGTGACTATTATTTTTGTGAAAAATTTTCATTTGTGGGACGTGGCTACGAAAAGTTAAGGAAATCTTCGACTTTTCTTGGAAGAGAAGGCGAAAGATCGCAGGTTTGAAAAAGGGCCTAAGGGGATGGTATTCTCATCAAAGCCTCGAATTTTAGTGTTATTTAAAAAACGATTTCTCTTGAAGAAAACGATCGATCGAAAATTGCAGTGGCAGAAAGTTCCAAAATTTACCAAACTTTGATGTAAACCAATAAAATCGGTCAAAAGTTGGATAACCGTTGTCAGCTCGAGCGATATTGGGGGAGATGTTTTCCTCGCAGCTTCCCACAGCTTCCGCCATTGACGTGACGTCATGGTGCATTCTGATTGGTCGAGGCCCCAAATGTCAACAAATGCGCTGATTGGTCGAAAACGAAATTCCCCCTTGTTCCACTCATCTTCTTATTTCAGGCACGTAGGGGCTTTTTAACGAATTAGGGGGGGGCATCTCGAATCGAAGTTGGGATAAAGATTTGGGTCGTAGGGCGAAGCCCCAAGAAAAATCTTTTAGGCCATATGTCCTTACTTTGGTTTGGAATGCCTCTCCCGACCCTAATGTGGAAATGGAGAACCTGGCCGCAGGTGGTGTTTGGTTCGGCTGGAAGCCGCATCCGCATCATAAAAGCCGTAAACCGTTGCCAATTCACACCGAAAGACGTAAGACGCATGTTATGCCGAAGCCGCAATCCGCAGAAAATCATTGCTGAAATCCGGAGGCCGCACTTAAAAAACTGTTCAAAGCCGTGAAGCCGCAAACCTATAATAGGCCCCCTTTTGAAGCAGCGGTTTTTTCTCAACAATAACAAATAAACTTTTTCTTTATTTTCCTCCCCCATTTTGGTATTTTCATAAGAAACCGCTTATTAGAAAGTCAATGAAATATTAATCAAAATACAACCAAAAACCACGTAGAGTAAACTGTTTTTTGGCTATAGAACTACGATTTCGCTCTATCTTAACTTCTAATAAATCATAAAGGTAACAAACATGAAAATTTTAATGGAACCTAGAAACTCTTAAGAAACTCTAAGTACTCAAAATCTGATAGTTTTAGAAACTTTCAGGAAACTTGCTCCAAATCCATAGTTTCTTATAAAAAAATGTGTACCAGATTATAAATAGTCCATTTCTAAATATCCAAAACACCACGAAAAATTTTTCTCTTTGGCAATTCATGTCATGTTAAGTCTTTAGAAAATTTGATCGACGTCCTTTTATGGTTTTCAGTGGTTTGAAGGACAAAAATGTTAAGAAACTCGCTTATAGGTTAAGAAAAGGGACACAAGCAATTTACAAAAATCCTAGAATCTAATTCTGGAATTTAGCCAAAGATTAAGTCATAAAATTTTCGAAATTGGTCCAGTGTACGATTTATCGTGGCCTGTCAAAATTGGATAGTTTCTTTGGTGCGATCGGTATATGCTGGTTATCCGAGTTACGCACAAAAGAAAGAAAGTCTGGTAGTCTCATTCCGAATGGGTCTGGTTCCCAAGGTAATGTTCCTAGGGTCTTGAAAGTAAAGTCGTTTTCTTTTGCGTTTGGCCCCCATTTTGCACAACAAATTTACCGAACCTCCTTCAAAACCATCAAAACAATATATATATACAGTATATAATTCATTTACAACGATATCCCTTCAGTAAAATAACAAATCTAAACTTACAGATCTCAAACTAAAAATATAAACATAATAGATAATTAAACCTGATCTTCCAGGGAGTCGTTCTTGAGGGGGCTTCAATCAATTATCAAGCTCATCAAATGCCTTTTCAGACGTGTTTTAAACAGGCGAAGCGATGACGGTTCTCTGATATTAACTGGAATATCACTCCAACCTTAATACCAGATTAATTCAAGTAGAGAAAACACAAATTCATATCAATGTGCAAATTAATTTGATCCCATACTATCATTCTATTATTCAAATACATAAATTCAGTAAAAATTTACAGTTGTCTAATGAAGACTTTTCAATGAAATTATATCGTTCGTTAGTTAGTTGGCAGTTTACTATACACTACTGGACATCTATGTATGGTACGAGAAATCGACAAACTTTACTGATATTAACAGACACATAAGGAAAAGTTAGTTAGAGTCAGGGGGCGGGGGAAGGGAGTTCAAAGCCAGATTTCGAGTAAGGGTGTGCCGTCAGCATTTTCAAAATGGTAACAGGGCCGTAAGCACGTACTGATTCCGGGGGGGGGGGGCTTTTGTTCTTTAAAATAGAGAACAAGACATCTAATCTATGCTTGTGACATAGTACCACTGTATTTAAATTGGGGTTGTAGCTACCTCCAGCCCGCCGCTTCCTAAGGGCCTGATGGCNCACATAAGGAAAAGTTAGTTAGAGTCAGGGGGCGGGGGAAGGGAGTTCAAAGCCAGATTTCGAGTAAGGGTGTGCCGTCAGCATTTTCAAAATGGTAACAGGGCCGTAAGCACGTACTGATTCCGGGGGGGGGGGGCTTTTGTTCTTTAAAATAGAGAACAAGACATCTAATCTATGCTTGTGACATAGTACCACTGTATTTAAATTGGGGTTGTAGCTACCTCCAGCCCGCCGCTTCCTAAGGGCCTGATGGCACAGTTGGTTAGATCAAGAAACATCAATAAACTCTTGCCACGACTATTCTTGCAGAGAATAGGTTTTCTGAGAAAAAATTTAGCAGTTCTAGTGTAATATGGAGAGAAACCTTCACTGCTTTTTCGACCAAAGTGGCAAAATATATTTCCCTCTACAATAACAGTCCAAAAAGTATCCATCCAAGCCTTGTGTACATTTTCTAAGAGGGGGCCTCCTGCAATGGCTGGAGTCCTGTTACCCATTACGGCCTGGCAGAAAGCCTGAATCAAGGTAAAACTAAAAATCTGTGAACAAGAAGGGGGTGGATCACTGATGCTGAATCAGAATCTTGCAATGGGGATCTATCACAAGTAGGATAATACTTTATGACGGGGGTATGAAAAGCAAAGATATAGCCTCTTGCTGAAAATATCCTTGTCAGGCTCACTCACACTGCAAGTTAAACAGCCTAAACTAAACCAGGTTAGCGAATGGGGCTTTCTGATTGGGCAATCCAACAAATCTAATGCATGTGATTGGTTGAAATTCAACCTGGATTAGATAAAGCTGGTTTGAGATTGTCAGTGTGAATGCGGTATTACTAAATATGCCTTTACTCTCTAGGAAATTTCGTTTCATTTTACAGAACGTCAACGAAATAGCTACAACGTCCTAACAGTCGATTGAGTGATTGATTGATTGATTGATTGATCGATACAGCTCTTACAAAGCTACAATTTCAATAAAGGTTAAGGTTGCCAGCACTCCAATAACAACAGATTTAGAATTCTTTTAAAGGGAGTACAAAGACCAGAAGCCTTTGCTATCGTTTGTCTTTGTTTTTGTGAACTTCGTACAGTCAGTTATTCTGGAATCTGTGCAGTGCAGAGCAAGTCGCTGACTTTGCGAAAAGCATGCTGGTCCTTGTACTCCCTTTAAGTACATCTACAACCCTTAAAAGCTCAACAAAATGGCCAAAGTATTCTTACCAGCGCATGTGATATCTACCAAGTATAAATAAAGTTGAAATGTCCTTAGCCATTGTTCTTTGCAATTTTCACGATGTAAAAACGTAAAACAGTGCAAATTTTCAAATCTAATTCAACTTAATTCTGATCACAAAACACAAGATGATTAACATGTACCCACAATAAAAATTAAAAACATTTCTAGCCTGGCACCATCTTTAATAAGGCCTATACTAGTAGCCTGTGTTCCAGACCACTTTCCTTTTCAAGTGGTCTGGAACACAGGCTATATACTAGCCCCATTAATCTAGCAAAATTTAAAAATTGATGGCCTAGAAAGTCCTTTTTGAAAAATTGGTGGCCTAAAAATTGTCTGATGAGATGCCTTTTACTTGCCATCCTTTGAGTTCCAATATCTCTGAGCTGAACGAGAGGAAGCAACGCAAACCGAACCAAGTTGAAATTAGCAAATAAAATAGCTCCATTAAGATGCAACTTGGCATCGTTGAAAGTTCTGCTGCAATCTGCTACCAACGACAAGCTTTCTCGTCTCCCTCCTTGGCACACTGAGATTTGAGAATAAATTACTACTTTAACAAGTAAATAGATTTCTCGTTCATACCATGCGTGTCTAGACTCTGTTGGTGTGCTTCTATGGGGGAGCGCTGCAACTAAAGCTGTGGATATCAAGCACAACTGCGGTGTCTAACTACCCATGCTCATACTAAGGAAGACAAGTCTTGCTGTTGCAGTTTCGTTTTGTCAAGCGGAGCGAAACGGGATCAACAAAAAAATGGACACTATCGTTCTTCGGTAGACCTTGCTTAAGTTAACAGGGCCTAAATTGGGTTAAGTGTAATCAGAGTAATATCATGAGTCTCTGTTGACCGAAGCGAAATCATCACGTCATAGAGCACGAGGTAACAAGTGACCCTAGGTAACAAGTCTATGGTTAAACGTGCCCATAAAATTAGAAATTTCTTGAATTCTTCAATTTATCATTTCTTGACAAATAAGATACACAGTTCAGCATTGGCAGCCTTGTAACTGGTCAATAACAAGGATAATCAAATTTCTCATTTGAAAACACGGTGTACCGAAAATCCAGGCTATTACTAAGTTGCAAAAGCGGCACTTTAGGCACCAAAACTGTGCAGTCATTTCAAGCCATGCAAGGCAGCCGGAAAAGTTTCTCTCTACATGCAGTGTCACAGCCTATGCTAGCGTTCTGACATGCTAAAGTTCTGCTGAGAATCTAACAGCTAACTGCAGCAAATTTAGCAGGAAATCTACAAATCACATTGCATGTGTTTTATACAATTTAACCGAGCCATTAGCATTGCCATTTAATGGTCCGTTCCCATTGCCAACTCGCTTTTTATCAAACAAAGTGTTTTCCTCTTCGCTATCTTCATCTGATTCTGTGAATGTCAAGCTATGTGCGAAGTATTTGCCTGAAATGGAGGAAAGAAGTTCAACAGACTTGAATGATAAGACTGAGGAGTTGCATGCAAAGGAAAATATAACATAGGGCTCAAATCTTTAAAAAGGTCAGTGTAAAATTCTGTTACAGTTCTCTTTGAAATAAATTGCTTGGAAAGAACTCAGGGTTTTTGCTGTGAATCTGCCGTAGAAATATATTGATATCTTGATTAGTTTCAAAATGGCGACATTATCAAATTTGAGGCTATGATGTCATCAAATTTCTAAATCTTAAACCAGAAAAGCTACCGATTTCTGCTTGCCATAATGTAGACCATTATAAACTATGGTTTTTCTTGGAGGTTATATCATATTTCCTCTATTGGTTTAGGATTTACAATGATTTAAATTTTTTTTTTCAATTTTCCATGAATTTTTTCAAAAATGATTAAATTGCCGCCATTTTGAAAAAAATCAAGATATCAAAAGATTTCTACGGCAGATTCACGGTAAAGCATCATATAAGTTCCTTTCAAGCTATTCAAATCAACGCAAAATGTCATATAATTTTACACCCACCTTTTTAAAGATTTGAAAGATTTGAGCCCTATGCTGAAAAATATGGTTTAACGGATCAAACTTGAATGATATGACTTGAGGAATCATAATAGCTAAATCATACATTTCAAGACGGTAAACCTTGAGATTGCTGACAGTATAAAACATCTGATAACAATGGAGCTTTACACCAGGCTTGCTTTGAAATATGCCGATCGACATTCCTAAACTCGGGTTTAAACGTAGCTATAGTGAGTTAACGCTTTCAAATGGAATCAATACTTTTGATTACATCCACTGCAATAAGACATCTTCAACGGTGTTGACAAAAGAATCCCCGTTTGGAAGGCCACTGCTCTCTGAATATCAAAGCAATAATATCGTAAATTGTCTTGTTTTATTGCGAATAGGTTCAATTAGGTTCAGTAATTTACCCGGCTTTAATCGGCCATTCCTTCCCGTGGATATGTGTGATTTTCAGCAGAAAGCCCCTTTCAAAACTTGCAAAAACGAGTGAAAACAATGAGCAAACTTTCCTTGGTTTTCCATCGTAAAAATGATGATATTCACAAGTATTCATGTATTTTGTCCTCTTGGGAGAATGGAATCCCCCGCGAACAGGTTATTGATACCAGGGGGAAGACTTGTTCATCTTCCCAAGAGGATATCACGTGCTAAAACATGCAGAAGTCGTTTTGAAGGCGTCTTTAAGCGGCTTTCTCAAGAAAATCCCTCATAATTTCAGAACGGAGTGGCCGATCTCAGTCAGGTAAATTCTAAAACAGAATTGAACTTGTCTACCATTAAACTATATATTTGCCGATATCATCGTCTTGACATCCAGGCAGAAGTGACCTTTCAAACAGGGATTCTTTTTATTGAATCGCCCGGTACCTAACTTCAAATGTCGGTACTTCGGTTAAAATAATTAAAGGGGCTCAGTCGTCAAACAGTAAACAAATCCGTAAACTCGCACGTGCCGGGGATTATCCATTGTTCATCCATTGTTCTCTGCAGTTTGTTTGGTGGCTTTACCCAAGCCAAAAAAAGGTGACCGTTAAAAATCCACTTATATCCGAGCAATCGTAGAAGATATGAATGTTTGGTTTGTTCCTTAGTGAAGTACAAGGATTAATGCCCAAACAGCAACTTTCATTTTGAAAAAGTACGAAAATCCTGTGTGATATCACTTTTCAAAAAACTGCAAAAATCATCATTTTGTTTAAATTTTGACGACGGAGCCCCTTTAAGGATTAACACAAGGAGAGAATGTCCAGAGTTGAAACCTTTTAAAAGTAAAAAAATAGATCTTGATACTGACCATTTCCTTTGGATATCATCATAATTTCTTCTTTGCTTTCATCATTATCCTCACTTTTAATTGGATAATATCGACCTCTTCGTCTTGCTCTCGATCGCCTGTGAAAATATGGAGAAATTTCGTTACCGAATGTGAAAATGTGCTCTTAAAGCTATGGGCAATTTGGACACTATCAAGCAAAACATTGCTTGTACTCCGTTGACAATATTGTTTCTTGTTAGGCCCTCCAGAACTTCAAATTCTGAATCTCAACTACAACGGCATTATGGCTTCCCAAACTAACTCAAACGAAAATTTTGGGAGGCGGAATGTTGCTGTAGTTGGGATTCAGAATGTGAAGTTCAAGGCCTAAGCAAGACACGGTGTTGTCAACGGAATACAAACAATATTTTGCTTGGTAAGTAAAATATCTTATTTCATTATTATTGAAGGGTTAGTTTGGAAATCACAACAATAGTGTCCGAGCTGCCCATCTTAAAACTATGCGAGAAAGAAATAACAAAATCCAAGAAGAATACCGACCAATATTTTGCTTAAAATGTATCAGATTAAATCCAATTTCTCTAAAGGGTCGCTTTTCTGCTCAGATTTCAGACAGCTAAACAAACTTGGCGCGAATAAAGATACATACGGTTTGCATAAACTGAATGAAGATTGCGTAATCGTAAGAAATAATTCAAAGGAACGCTTACGAAATTCAGTTACTCAGCATGGGTGGAAAAAATAGCGGATCACCACGAATGGCCCCAGAATTTTTTTCATTTCTCCATAAAGAAAGAAATGCGAAAAGAAGTAACCTGGCAGAAATGATTGAAGGGGGAATTGATTATTCGATTTTTCGTGAAAATCCAAAATTTTCTCCTTGCATTTCAAACTAAGTCTTTAGACATTGGATTGATGTTTGGTTAATTTAGGCTGTCTCCAGACAACAACAAAATTGTTTATAATTTAGTAAGTGGTCAATCAGTCGCAAGAAGTCAATAAAATGCGCTAAACATCCTTTACAACTGACATCGAGGATTCCTGACCAATCTTCAAAATCGGTCCCCACGTATCTCTATCATGACTTGCCAAAAAGTGGATTCTTGTTTGGAGCATCCTGCTATCACAGAAAGTTTTCTCGATGACTATTCGGTCCAAGAAATTTAAATATATTTTCCACCCCTGTTGTTCAGAAAGGAAAATACAAAAAAAAAATACCTCGAAAAGCAGAAGCATAGTGCCCATGTCAATCCAATCAAAGCCATTGCAATACCAAATACAATCACTGATAAATATAATACACTCCATTCTGCAAGGAGAAAACAGTATAAGATTGATAAACATATGCGACCCTGGTTGCATAAACAGAATGAAACAATTTTGGAAAGTCAAAGCTTACCAATTCGTTTCAGGCGTATGACATCAAATGTAGCTAATACGGATGTTCGAGGATGTTCTCGTATTGGGGCCATAGGGAATTCTATGATTCTAAATTCCCACAAAATAAAATCTGACTGTTTCTACTATGGTCAGGAAAAGCAATTTTTCTTCTCAAAAGGTGAATAGTTTCCCTGTTCCAATTAAAGGGGCTGCTTCATCACCAAACTGTAAACAAATCTGTAAAAACCGTACATGTCCATTGTTTCTCTATTGTTCTCTATTGCTTTCTGCAGTTTGTTATGCGGCTTCACCCAAGCCACCAAAAAGTGCTCGCTAAAAATCCACTTATATCCAAGCAATCGTAAAAGATATGAATGTTTAGTTTTTCCTCTGTAAAGTACAAAGATTTATCTTCAAAATGATGCTTGCATTTTCAAAAAAAAAACGGGTAAACGTCCGTGTGATATTGCCCACCAAAAAACTTCAAAATCACTGTTTCGACCGAAATTCGGAGGCATGGCCCTTTAACTCCAACTAGAAGGAGTACATTGTACAAGGCTCTGTAAACTGTACGAAGTACAAGTCTTCAAGCAGTTAGGCCCTCTTAAGCTTACACTATATACGAAGTACATTGGAATTTATATTGTCTACAAATTCTCAAGACATCTCTGAATGATTCAGAGGAGGGTAATGAACCACTGCCTAAATCATGAGAGAAAACTATTAAACAAAACAAAAACATACCACAATTTGAAACTCGTTCTCCATAATTTGCCTTGAAGATATTTTGCATCCAGAAGCTATCACAAACACACAGTTTACTGTTTCTGTCACAATATCCATGACTGGAGCAATTGTTTCTGCAAACTACAACGAAAACACATGTACTTTAAATTTTCTATCTCCCAAATTACTGAAACGAAAAAGCTTTCCCTGGCTACGTTTCAAGGAGCATGAAATTATCCCTTTCTACATGTTTCTCCTCCAAAGCACGAGACATTTGTCAGGTATTTCGCACATAAATGCAGGCAATAATACATGCAAACCTTTGGGAAATAGCAGGAGAAATGCGACTGATGTTCCTCTTCGCCGACACTTTTCTGTGCAAGTTCAACTGTGAAATAATGCAACATGAAGTACCACAATGTTACATCCGTTGTATTTCACAATGATTTTACCTCTTCATGCCCAAAATATGAAACTAAAATAACGCGAAGAATATTAATTCATACTTACTATAAGGTTCCACACGTAGCATTTTATATTCCGATAATATGCCATGGTATCCAACTTTTTGTTTCAATAAATTTGCCACGATTAATCCGTCCATTTTGTCTGACAATATCGGATCAATAACATAGAACAACAGAACAATGCCATTCCCATACCCGGCTTGTCGTATTTGCTCTAAAACGACATTTTTGTCGTCCACGTTTAACAACACCGATAGCTTACGTAGAAGTTGTTTCTGAAAAAAAGGCGAAGGACAAATTTAATACCAGGTGAAGAGTTAAATAAAACGGTCAAAATCACAGGAATTTCTCAAACGATGTTTAAATTACCAGCATCTTTAAATTGTTAAAACGGCAGGAGTTCACCAGCTATGTCGTGTTAAACGGCAGAGAAACACGACTGATTTAAACATTGTACTTCTGCCGCATTAAATCAATCAATTCTAGACCATGGCCTGCAGTTTCTACGCGTGATCAGCCACTGCGCTTGTGCATTTTGAAAAAAGGCAATTTTAACCATTTCAATTTCAATCCGACGCGGCAAAAAACGATGTTTAAATCAGATTTTTAGACACGGCAGATTCTGCAGTTTTTAAGGTAAAAATACGATGCTTAAAGCATGCTTTATAAACTGCAAAGTTATGCCCATACTAACCGGTTTTGTATTGTACAGGGAAATATAAAGCCCGAGGTCTCGAAAGTACAGACCGAGCTTGCGAGGTCTGTGCAATAAGACCGAGGGCTTTGTATTTTCCTGTATAACTACAAAACCGGTTAGTACGAGTTTTATTACCTGATAGCTTCTAATTTTGACTTCTATTATTTAATCAAACTCTTTTTTGTTACTGTTATTTCGTTGAAGTTTATTGTTAATCTCACAGGCCTAAATCAGTTGCTGTGGTGACAAAAACGCGTCGTTGTATCGTATTATACAAGGCTACGGGAAAACCGCGAGAAATGTGCGAGTAACCAATGGAATTGGCGAGATTCTTGTATTGCCTCGTTTTTGAAACGTCAGTCAGGTAATAATGTAATATACATACCTTGTTATCCTCCGTGAAACTGTAAATATCAACATCAATGTAGAGTTCCACCAAATACAGACTATTTGAATCTAGGAAACAAAGAAAAACAATATATTACCTTTGGCAAAAATACAAAATATTAGTTAATCCTTTAAAGATAATATTGTCACCCAAGGTCCTTTGCGGGCATGCTGCAAGTTCAAACTGTCTGGAAATCAAATGTTTGGCCTAAACGGAAACCATGGACCCACAACAGTAGCTGAACTGATAGAAAAGTTATACCTTTGTTGAACCGTTTAGGCCGAATTTGATTTTCAGACGTGAACCTGGAACGTGAACCTGGTTGTATAGCTGCCCAGATGAAAGACTAGACATACCAACACTACAGGGCAGAAGAAAGCAAGCTCGTCTAAAGATATATACTTTTTTTTTTTTTTTTTTTTTTTTGACAACCACCTCTAAGGGGACCATTACGGAAATAAGGTCAACTCGATCTTTTAATGCTATCCCNTTTTTTTTTTACAACCACCTCTAAGGGGACCATTACGGAAATAAGGTCAACTCGATCTTTTAATGCTATCCCTGCCACTATGATTAGGGGTGTTTTTTAATTTATATTTAATGTATTGTTATGTAAATTTACGTATTTTAATTACTCTGTAGTATTTTCAAATTGTAAATTTTTAATTTTGTGGTGAATTTAAACATACATACATACATACATACATACATATTTAAAAAGATCATAAACAACACATCTGCTGCAAAAATTCCAAGCTATGTTTTAAGAAACACAGCAAGCACAAGACAATGCAGCTATACAGTCAAACATCTATACCACTTCTATGCAAGACAGAGTCACACAGAAACAGTTATTTTTCGAGAACAATAAAGGACTGGGATACTTGCTCAAATGATTTCATTTTAGAACTGTAAATATTTTAATTTGTTTTTATAGATTAGCTTTGTAATTTTGTAATCTAACTTTTGTGATTAAAGTAAGGCTTTGAAAACTATTTTTATGATGCATATGTAGATGTAGATAGACAGTCGGAATTTGAAGCGTGCCCGTAAAGGATCCTGGGTGACACTGGCTCTTTAAGTAGCACTGTTTCATTAACCTCTATGGCACTAACTGAAGTTGATCTAAAAAGACCTTCAATTCAATTTTGTATAGATTAAGTAAACATTAAGTGCTAACCAGGGCTCAAAAAATGAAGTAGCGTGGTAAAAGCGCTACCAGGAAGGTAACTGAAATGCTTAGATTTCCCAGGAAGGAAGAAGGGAAAAGAAGGGAAGAAATGAAGGAAGGAAAGGGGGGCAGAAAGAAGAAGAAAAAGAAAAAGGGATAGGATTGGGCGGTATCCAGGGAAAGAAGAGGAAAATGCGTAAGAAGAAACGAAGGTGCTTAGCTTGCTACCAAGAAGGAAAATATTTTTTGAGCCCTGCTGCTAACATGGGCATTAACTTCGAGATACTTTACATACCAACGAAAAACATAAAGATTTTGCAGAATTTGAAATCAATTTTCAACATGAAGTTTCAGTGAGCAAGGGCTTTGCCTAAGTAACATACGGCTTGTTTTTCAAAACGGTTCCAAATGTCATGTAATCGCCAGGTAAATTTCGAATATTTTCACTCCGGTTTAAACTATTACTCCGGATGTTGGTTTGAGTTCAAACAAGCGGGGCTTTCACTCCGGGTCTCATATGCAGGCTCTGTATTGAAGGTGCACATCTGGTGTTGAAGAGCCTTAGTTGTTCGCCGTAAATCCAATCATCAATGAGTTTATTAATAAGATTATTTGAAAGTATAGCAAGTTTCGTTAATCCGAATTAAACATAATCCTACAAGATCAAGAGGAATACGAAATTTGAGAATGTTGTAACTATTAAGTAATTTTCAACAAACGGAGGCGAAATATCGGTAATGCAACATCAAAATAAATCGAATTTTGGCTGCAATGAAACGTTTTTAACTTTGTCATTTTGGTTTAAGGTAAAACGGAATATTTCAATAATGAAAACAAAGTCTAGCTGCGACCTTGGGTGCTATATCTTTGAATTCTTTCGCGTTTTTCGCGTTTTTCGCGTTTTTCGCGTTTTTGGCCGAAACTCGATAAAATTTTATTGCACGAAATTTACTTAAATATGAAATTCGCGAAAGTTCATTGTGGCAAAATTTCCTAAGGTACAGAATTAAATTTTTATATAATATATATAATTCAAGTACGTATATTTCTCGCCTTATCATTTGGTTGTATGCCTTAATAAAATGGTTGGAATCTAATATGGCCTTTTTTAACAACAACCCTTTCGAACTTGCTACTATAAAACAAGCATAGACACGAGGAAGAGTTATTGAAGAGTCGAGGGACATTTGAGACATCACAAAATTTGATCAGAAACTTAATTCGCTAAAGATTTCACGTTTTTCCTAATTCACGAAAGTTTCTTTGCGTGAAAGTTTTTTCTTCAACATAGGGCTCAAATCTTTAAAAAGGTCGGTGTAAAATTCTATTGCAATTTTCTTTCAATTAAATGACTTAGAAGGAACTAAGGGTTTTCGCTGTAAATCTGCCGTGGAAATTTATTGATATCTTGATTAGTTTCATGTTAGTTTCAAATAGCGGCATTTATTAAACAAGGCTACGACATCATCAAATTTCTAAATCCTAAACCAGAAAAGCTACAGATTTCTACTTGAAGGTGTTGTGGCGCAGTGGTGTAATCCTCTGACATTCCAGCCAGAACAGTGAGGCGGACGGGGTTCGATCCCAGGTAGAGCCCCACCACTTGGGCGTCATGACAAGGGGTCGCGGACTCGATTAGGCCTATTCTACTTGTGTGATCCAGCGCTTGGCGCAAAAAACGCAACTTCACCTTCACCTTCACCTTTGCTTGCCACCATATTGTAGACCTTCATAAACTATGGTTTTTTAAAAGGTCTTACATTTTTTCCTCTATTGGTTGAGGATTTGCGATGATATAATTGTTTTCGAAATTTTCCATGAATTTTTTCAAAAACAATTAAATTGCCACCATTTTGAAAAAATCAAGTTATCACAGAATTTCCGCGGCAGATTTACAGCAACGTACCATAAGTTCCTTTCAAACCATTCAATCCAAAGAAATATGCCATACCATTTTAAAGATTTAAAAGATTTGAGCCTTATGATTTCTTCTCTAAAGTAGTCTAAATGCTGAGATGCAAAAGAATAGAGAGGCAAAGTTAAAAACGACTGACCTTGTTTGACAGTGAGTAAAGCTGTATCCGTGCTCTCCAATCCTCGGTTATCTTTGACTTTCAATTCAAATGTATATACACCTTCTACGAGGTTGGCCAGTTGCAGGATTGCCTTGTGGTCACTGTGATTCAGAATATCCTGTTGCATGAAACAAAAAAGTTCTCATGAGATTATGTTAGATGAGTGACAAAAATTTAGGTTTTCTATGGAATGATGCTTAGGTAAGTCTTTTTCATGAAACAACTGTCAAAAACCCTAGGCCCTAGCACTGCAATGGCACTTGGCGGATGAGAACACTTTGAAATTTGTGTAAAACTGGACAAATTCAAGACAATTTTTTCCAGACAAAACTGGTAGATTTCACGTGGTATCTCATGTGATCACTTTGGTAAAGGAGCTCACTAGGTGGAAAGGAGTAATCTAACCAGACTGATGACTTCCTTGCTGTTGCGCTTTCGGAGCTGAAATTTTAATTTGCATGTGATCAGTTAAATTCCGCCAATCACTGCACGCTCTTTGAAGCTCTTCATCAGCATCATGTCAGCATATCTTGACAGAGCGTATACGCGGCTGTACTTACATGGAGACATTGCCTTCAAAAATATCAAACTTGTAGAAGCTTACCCCGGCAGCAGGACTTTTTCTGTCCCTTTTCCATTCGTAAGAAACAATCTTTTGATCATCAGTTGATTTGGACCCATCAAGCTCTGCAGCTCTTGCGGGCAAGTTAACAGTCATATCTGGACCAGCGTTAGCGATTGGAGCTTGATTTTCATCTACAACGGAAAATCGATCAAATTTATGGTCTCAAAAAGGTATGGTGACTTTGCGTCAACAAGGATTAACAACCTAGGATCAACAACGCAAGGGTAAAAATGTAGAGCTTTCAAGGAACAAGGGCAGATTTTGTTTTACAATATCAACAGTTGCGTTTGATTGACACCTCTATTCAAAGCGATTAGCGACTGCAGACAAAGGAAATTCTTTCAACTAGTAATTCAAAACAAACAAAGCCGCAAAAATTTCCCCGAAACTAGTAGGGCAAATTGTCGCCTTGTGCAAGCGAAAGGTGGTTTAAGAGAAGTTATGTGCTTGTAATGAAAGAAGAAGGGTAAATCTTAAGATCTGCCTGACGGATTTTGTTTATTTGATTCAGGAACTGTTTTGTAACCTTTTCATTTAAGCCCTAAGATTCAATTCAAATTCAGCTCTTGAAGTGAGTTTTTAAATATCTTTTGAACTGCGGGAAAGTTAGGAGTTCCCTGATTGGGATAGGATTGTTGTACCATGCAGTAAGAGCTGAACAATGGGAGCATTTTTTCACATATTCAAGGTTATATCTTGGAATCTGGATGTTGTTGCAGTTTCTCGTTCTGTAGTTTGAATGCAAGGGGGGACTTTATCCTAAAGGCTCTCTGGGCATCCTTCTAGGCACTCTCCTTCGTCTTTCATTAATCTACATATCAAATCTTGCTCCAGTACTACAATGAGAGTAAGGAGGAAGAAGGAACAACACAGGGATACAAACCACACTACTGTGTATGAAAGATCGAACGACTTACTTTTCTTGACATTGACAGCGACAGTATCTGAATCACTTAATCCTTTATCGTCTGTGATAGTTAATTTGAAAACATATCTTCCTTCCACCAATTTTGAAATGTGTAACACAGGTTTGTCTGCATCTTTTAATTCCAGACTTGTGGGTCCACTGGAAGATACACAAAAAAGTGAGGATTAGACGAAATTAGATTGATAACAATAACGGCTGAACAGTCTTCCGATGCTACACAAACTAACCTCTGCTAGCTGCTTCGAAAAGCGAAACAAATAAAATATGCTGAAAGGTTTCTTTCTTGGCACAGTTCAAGTCAAGAAAGGTATGGTAGCAATCAAACGGTGAACCGTGACGGGAAAATTGCAAAGATTCACGCTTGCTATTACTGCATTTTGAATACCATCACAGTAACTGATTTCAAATCTTTATTTGGGTATTCGTCAGAGTAGAAATCTGTGAGTTTAACTTTGTAGTATCGACTTTTTTGAAAAACCATTTTGCAAAAATATTTCATGAAAATCTTGTTAAAGAATAAGAAAAGCGAGGGCGTACCATAAAGCAGGGATTTTTTTAAACCCAAATATGGAAATTACAGTTACGAAAGAGGTACAATTACATATTGTATGAGTTCAACAGCCAATGCACGCTGATACAAAATGTTCGAAAAAAGGAAACAATCTAAAAAAAGTATTTTGGGAAAACTTCGCATTAGTGAGAAAAATAATACTGTTCTTACCTGACTTTCTCCCATTTGTATTTTACAATTTTTTCATCATCTTTGCTCTTCCGTGCATCAAGAATAGTCGAATCATCAGGAAAGACGAGATCCTAAAATCAGAAAAATTCAATTTCGGTATTTAGATCAAGACTACTTCAACCGCATTTAGATCAAGAGTACTTCAACTGTTTTACATTCACTGTATATTTCCTGGGTACATAGTCTGTCTTAAATTAGATGTCACCTGCAAATGCCCGCGAATAACAACAATAGAAGTGGTTTGCAAAGGAATTTTGCGTTATAGCAAATCTCATGTGACATCTAATTTGAGATGGACTTTAGAACACAGCAGCTTCTCTTAGAACACAGTGATCATACTTTCTTCCACATGTGATCATTCCCTCCCATCCTCTGTTAAAAAGTATGTAATCATTCTCTCATCCCTGACTCCAAAAGTTAGCGAGGATCCCATGCTGTTTAACAACCAGTTATGAGACGGTGAAGGAATTATAGTTTGATATATCTGCAAAGTATAGGAAGATAGAAAACGCCTTTTGATCTATAGTCTGTCCCAAATTAGATACCACCTGCAAATGCCCGCGAATAACAACAATAGAAGTGTTTTGCAAAGGAATTTTGCGTTATCGTAAATTTCAGGTGACTTTGAGATGGACCTTATATCTATCACCTTACAGGTATCGTAGCATCAAAGCAAGGGCTTTTAGACAAAAGAGCAATGTTTTTTTGCTTTGAAAATGTCGGGCCTTCTTTTCAATGACTCAATAAATTCGTCAATTTTACCTTATCTGATCCAGCGACTGCCTTGGGAGCTTCATTCTTCGATGGCCTAACAACCACAGTAACTTTCGAAACTGACGTCTGCTTACTACTGTCTGTTACTTTGAGCACGAAGGTGTAATCACCGACAACTAGATTTGATACTTTCAGAATTGGTGTCGTCGTTCCCTGCAAGAAAAACAGTCAGTAAGAACATTTATTACCTGATTGACGTTTTAAAAACGAGGCAATACAAGGATCCCGCCAATCCCATTGGTTAATCGCACGTTTCCCGCGGTTACAAGACGCGTTTTTGTCGCCACAGAAACTGATTTAGGCCTGTGAGATTTACAATAAACTCAAGTGACGTACAGTAAGAAAAAATGCGTTTGGCTAAATGCTATAAGTTAAAATGAGAAGCTGTCAGGTAATACAACTCATACTAACCGGTTTTTGTAGTTGCACAGGAAAATATAAAGCCCTTGGTCTTATTGCACAGACCTCGCAAGCTCGGTCTGTACTTTCAAAACCTCGGGCTTTATATTTTCCTGAACAACACAAAACCGGTTAGTATGCGCATAAAAAATTGGTATCTGAGATGTCAAATCCCATCCTAGCACTATATTACTAATTTTGTTTGTGGATAGAATAGCTTAAATCCAACTGCTTCGATCACTTAATTTGCCAGTACAGGATTTACTGATCAGTGGGCTTGTCAAATGATTACAAATTATCTTGATTTTTAAGTTTATATTTCTACAGATCCGCTCTCCTTCAGAAGATTGCTACCAGACAGTGACGGATAATGAAATTCTTTGTTAGTTCGAAGGTTGGACGATTGGTGGCAAGTCCCATCCACTAAATGCTAAGCATGTTGCAATCTCTTAGCTATACAGTGCTGATGATAAACTCAAAAAGTTCAGTTGGCGTTATAATGGTACCGTGATATCTACGGGCCGGGAGCTTCTATTCCTCCTATCCATCTCATAGGAGCTTCACTTCTAAACTGGCTTTTTCTGCTACATAAGGTATATTGGTATGTAAAAGGGTTTAAATTCAAGAGGCTTACCAACATATCACCAACTGCAGGGCTATCAGTTGACTTTGTCCATTCATATTTAAGTCCAGGCTGCAAAATAAGTTGCAAATATTACAACAAGTAAGTTGCAAAGCATCTTTAAATAAATAAGCTGCAAAAATCCCACAGAGCAGAGATCATATAAACATATTCAGCAAACAAAATCTGCTTTGTTAAGTTTAAGAATTACCCCTTTGATTGAAAGTATTCCAAGCACTCAGCAGTGGCGGACACTTGGGGGGCCAGGGGGTGCGATCACCCCCCTATGTTGGCTAGAACAAAGATCTTTTTTCGAAAACAATAGAAATAAACAATGCTGTTTGACTGAAACAATAGCGTAGCCCCCCCCCCCAATATTTGGCAAAGTGTCCGCCACTGGCACTCAGCTCTTACGTTCAGCAATAAAAATATCGCCTTACAGGCAGCCTCTATAAAAACCGATGCAGTTATTCTCGCAGTGTAAATTTCAGCAAAACAAAAATTTAGCCTTCCTTGCAAAATTAAATGGAAGATTGTAGCAATCAGGAAACGAGTAATAGTGAAATAACAAGAAATTCGCACTTACCTTATCATCGGTAGTACCATTTCCATATAAAGTTGCAGAGTTGTGAGGTAATTGCATAACAATATCCTTTCCAGCACGGGCAACTGGTGGGTAGTCTTTTTCTGTAAAAGATTAAAGTAAAAATTGAGCAAAGCAACAATTGACAAAAGATTCACAAAGATTCTACATTGACGATCCTGTGAATCAGTTGCAATGAAAGATGTGCACTCTTGAAAGATACAAGATTTTTGTAAACAAAGATAAAGATCAGCTGGCCAATATCATCAAATTCAAAGAGAAATTCTTCTCTAATTGGGCGCATGGCGTACAATTTCTATTGACTTTCGTCCCTGCCTATTGCATTTCGCGTGTTTTGGCTAAACACATCTGAAACTCGTCGCTCAGAATCCAGAATCATTCATGGTATAAAAAATCTGATTGCACTGGCGAATCCTAAGGGGTTCAAACATGTAGAAAACACCTTCATTTGCAATGTATCTGCTGCTACTTGCCTGCATTAGGGAGAGAAAGTTTAGGATCTTTGGAAATTTAGCTTGTACAGAATGACAGCATTTCTTTTCTTAAATATTTGCAGATACAGAAGGCACGTACCAGGAATGACGGTTACAGTGACGTCATCGTGATCTTCTTCACCATCCGAATCGGTTACAGTGAGCCTGCAAGTAGAAATTTCACAATAAATTGGATTGGTTTAAAGAATAGTTGTAAACCACCGAGTGTCTCAAACGAAAGTACTCCTATGTAAATCCGAAAGAAAGTTGTCCTTCACTCTTGTTTGGTGATAAAAAGTTGGGTACAGTTGCAAACAGAATCATATTAGAAGCAACCATTTCCTTCATCAAAACCTCGGCAATGTTAAACTAATGTTGAAATATAAACAGCAGCACCCCCTCCTTATTTCTTTCTACTTAATTTTTTTTTATGGTGTAACCTTTACACATGTCACATGTCTTTGCACATGTCCTCCGGAGAGAGAACGACCACCCCTGTACGATGTTGACCTTCCACACAAACAAGATCAAAAGAAGAGGCCGAAAAGTGCCTTCTACACCAGAAAAAACGATATCAGCAAGCAAAATAAGGAAAGGTCAATTCCTGTCTGACTGCTTCAAGAAAATAGACGCAAAAATTGACCCGTGACGAAAGATCAACTGCAACAGTGATACTGTAACAGTCAATGATTGCCAATTGCTTCCAAATTCGGAAGTGGCTAACCCTAATTATTATTATTATTTAGTTAAAATGTAAATGGCATTCATGGTGAGGATTCGGTGACCTCGTGTCTTTCCTCGCCATGAAGGTCACAGTTTAATGTACTTGTAGCTCGCAGTTTTAATAATTGTTGTTTTCAATTGAAATAAAATGACCAAAATTTATTTTAAGACTCATCTTCAAAATTCTTTTTTGGCAAGTACGTCAATGGCTAAATTATTTTTCCAGGCATCACTGATGTTGTAATTGGTTTTAAATTAGCAAATTAATCATAGTGCAAAAAAGCACTAATGACTAATGATTTTGAATCATAGTGCAAAAAAGCACTAATGACTAATGATTTTGAATCATAGTGCAAAAAAGCACTAATGACTAATGATTTTGAATCATAGTGCAAAAAAGCACTAATGACTAATGATTTTGAATCATAATGCAAAAAAGCAATGATGATTGGTTTTCAAATTGGTAAATGTAATGTAACTCTTCCTGATTTTGAAGCATGCTGCAAAAGGTACTGATGATTACCAGATTAAATTTCTTTTGTAAAGTAAGCTGCTATTTCGTCACGAATGCCAGAAAGACACACAAATTATCAAAGTAGACTTGAAAAATACTGAACAATCTCATTATAATGGCCCTTAAGCAAGAGGTTTTTCAATGCCCTCTTTCATACCCCTTAGGTAACTAAAACAAACATTTTACCATCCTTAGATAAGCATAGGTTCCAAATCTTTTTCTCGGCGTAAAAAGGTGGGTGTAAAATTCAATGACCTATTATTCCTGATTTTTTTTATATAATCAATTAAAATATACAAACTCAACAAGTACATCTACTGCGCCTATCATGGCGGGAAAAGACACTAGGTTAATCGGAGTTCCCACCAAGAACTTATTCCTGATTGAATTGCTTGAAAGAAACTTTAGATACTTATCTATAATTCTACCGCTCGACTTTTCAGAAATCGAGAATATTTTTGGAAATTACAGCGTATCTTACATTTCAACTCATTTGAGGATATGACGTCATCAAATTTCTAAATCATAAACCAGATGAGTGACAGACTTTTGCTTGATACCATATTGTAGGCATTTATGAACTATGGTTTCCTTCGAAATTATTTCATGTTACGTCAAAAAGTTTAGAAATTACGATGGTTTTGAGTTGTTTTGAAAATTTTTCTTGAATTATTGAAAAAGAAGAAAAAATTCTAATTCTGACAATATTAAAGAATTCAGAAAATTCCAACGGTATAATTATAGAGAATTAGCTAAAGTTCCTTTGAAGTCATTCAGTTCAAAGAAATAGGTCACTCAATTTTACACCAGCCTCTTTAAAGATTTGGAACCTATGCTCCGCATTACGTGCTTTTCGAGACTGCGAATACAACATAAACGAATCAAATCAAACAACGTTTCTCTCCTGCTCTGTTTCTTGCATCTTTTATCAAACCATGCTGTTGTGGATATTACATTAGTCATNTCTTTGAAGTCATTCAGTTCAAAGAAATAGGTCACTCAATTTTACACCAGCCTTTTAAAGATTTGGAACCTATGCTCCTTAGATAATTTTGGATCACTAACAAAAGAGACCAAAGAGAAAATTTTATGATAGTTTCAATAATAGAATTTTTGCGATTTTTCGAACGGGACTATTTTTCATTGGGACACCCAGAATCTTTTAACTTGAAAAACTTTTTTGAAGCACCTCCATTCTTAATTGCCATATATGAATTGACTTTGACGGAATTTGATTTTTCATGATATGAACTTGACGATCAGAATTCTTCACCTACCTAAATGTATACTTCCCAGCCTCTAAATTCTTCAACTGCAATATCGGTTTGTGTGCTCCAATTGATTCAAGTTTACCATGACTGCTAATTGGTCCCTTTGTTTCGTCCCATTTGTAACTTACAATCTTATCATCATCAGAACTCTCTGCAGAACGAAGATATTTCAACAAGTTAGAAACAGAAAAGATCTTGAACAGAGCAAGCTCTAGAGGGGAAAACATTGGGATGATGGCAGGATTTGGAAATGTTTTAAAAAGGGAGAGCTGACGGTTCATGCACTTTAGACCCTTTGAAATCAATGCACTTTTGAAATACATGCAAAATGCACTTTTGGAATCAATGATGATGGCAAGATTTGGAAATGTTTTAAAAAGAGAGTTCATGCACTTTAGACCCTTTGAAATCAATGCACTTTTGAAATAAATGCACAATGCACTTTTGAAATTAATGATAATGGCAGGATTTGGAAATGTTTGAAAGAGAGAGAGCAAACGGTTCATGCACTTTAGACCCTTTGAAATCAATACACCTGGCTCAAAAACTTAACCAATCGAAGGTAGTTGAGGACAACGCGAGTTTAAATAGAAAGAATTAAAACGCTGAAGAAAATAGGTCCAACGATAAAAATATATCAAAAATAATTTTTAAATATTCTCCTTTCTTCTCCCTCGGATCATACCGGACGATTTCTGTGAAAAGTATGAGACAAATATTTCGCAAAAGGTTGCATTACTCAATAAGTTGTTCAAGTTCTGTACAACACGAACGTTTTTGAAGAAAAATATATAAGTCAGTGATTCCAACCTTGCTACGTTTTGGAACATATTTGTAAACCTTTAAACTCTTCAGTTTATAAATCTAAAAGCATAGTCTTTGTTTAATAATTATCAATTTCAATTTCTCTGAAAAAAAGAATTACATTCTAGTTAATTATAGCTAGAAATACTTCACGTTTTTGTTTACCGCTGAACAAGAGCATGCCGCAGTATGAAACCTCAAAATTGTCTTGTAAAAGGTCATGTTTTGTATAACTCTGATGACAACAACTTCCCACCTAAGAAATTGCGTAATTAAACGAAAAGTCTGTTGTGCAACCGAAAAAACAATAGATCCAATTCACAATGACGTCAGTTCATTTGAAACATATCATTCACCTCGATATGATAAAGAGTTAAATCCCAAAAGCGTGCATTGCTCTCAGCAACGCATGAAATAGTTTTGTGCGTGTACTTGCATCAAAATAGGTATGGTGTAGATTTCTTGCTGTGCCGGGATTTGCCTCATTCAACTCGAATTGATAGCAATTGTGAATAAGGTCTATAGCCTTAAAGGACAAGTCCGGGGTTGGAATAATTGTTCATAAAATGAAAGATCACAATGTTGTGAATGGTGTGTCGTACTTTTTTCCAACCTTCTCTGTCTTTTCTCTGCGAAATTGCGTATTTCAATATGTGAAATGAGCGACATGACGTCAGTATTCATGACGTAATTTCACCCATTTTGTCTTCGACCTGAACAAGGCTGTTTCTTATAGAACTCTCATAGTAACTTCCGACGTCACAATCGAACCTCCAAACCGAGGCTAGCTCATTTATCGCGTTTTACAAAATGGCGACGACATTGGGCCTAATTTTCGAAAAATGTCGTACGAATTTACAACTTAAAAAACATCTCAAAACGTCGAAAGAAGTCACAAGTGATGTTTGGCAGTTGGTAAGGTTGCTTTTTGACATTAATTGTAGAAACTCCGGACTTGTCCTTTAAAAGAGTTTGCAGCACGTCAGTAAATCGAATTTAAATGACCTGAAATGCATTACATAACTTACTTGAGCCATCCAATACAGCCTCGTTTGTCGGCAGCTGAACGGAGACTTCCTTGGGCTGTATCTCTGCTCTTGGTGCATGATTAATCCTTGGCCTTGGCTTCAAAGTGACGTTCACAAACCCTTCTCCTTGCCGCTTACCATTCAAAGAAGACACGGTCACTTTAAACTGGTACACTCCTGGTACATCAAGCTTTGTTAGAATAAGTCTACTCGTATCTTTTCCTTCAATGTAACCATGGCTATCTTTCGGTGCTGATAATTTGTACCATTGATATTTGTATGTAACATCTGAATATGAATAACAATGTACTTTGAAATAAGCAAGCTCAAATTAAAACCTCTTTATCACATATTATTGTCGACGAGTTATTTTTGACGAGAATTTCAGTTGGAGGGAACACTTCCAAATCCTTGAAAGGTAAAGTAACAAATGGTTTGTCTGCATTGAAAACATTTAAAAACATTCTTCCGCAATCTAAGCTATGTGATGTTTACCAAGCTCTGTTGAAAGTCACCCCCGATACGGGAATGTTGTCTGGGGCAGCCTACCCAATACGAAGCTGCAAACACTTCAGCGTCTACAGAACAGGGCCTTCTCAATTATTCAAAATGCTAGAATAAAGGACCCCTGGATCAATAGTGGGCTGAACGTTGATCAGATCATCTATTTTGATGATCTATCATGACACACAAGATAGTCAATAAGCAGTGCCCTGAGAGCCTCTGGAACAAGTATAGTCAGAGGAATGAAATTTCTAGGCATAACACACCTCCAATGAAGACTCTCAAAGACAATGAACATGATAAGAGAAAGTAATACCATATTGTTGGCATTCGTGAACTAAGCTTTTCTTTGAAATTATTTCATGTTGTGTGAAACAGTTTAGAGATTTTGATGGCTTTACGTTTTTGAAAATTTTCTTGAATTCTCGAAAAATAAGAAAAAACAACTAATCCTGAAATTGTTGATGATATCAGAAAAATCCAATGGCAGAATTGTAGCAAAATACCGGGCGAGTCAGAAAAAAGAATCCCCGTTTGAAACGTCACGGCTCCCTGGATATCAAAACAATGATATCGGCAAGTATATAATTTTATGGTAGAAATGTTCCAATCTACTATAAAATTTACCTGACTGAAATCGGCTACTCCATTCTGAAATTGTGAGGGATTTTCTCCAGAAAGCCTCTTCAAAAAACCTTCAAAACGTGCCCAAAATCATGAACAGATTTCCCTAACATTTCTGC
>REGL01000215.1:193782-212695 GCA_004194395.1 Aurelia aurita complex sp. Pacific | reverse complement strand
GTAAATTACTGAACCTAAATGAACATCTTGGTACTAAAACAAGACATTTTTCAATATTATTGCTTTGATATTCATGGAGCAGTGACCTTCCAAGCGGGGACCCTTTTTTCTGACTCACCCAGTAGCTAAAGCTTCTTTGAAGCCATTCAGTTCGAAGAAATTGGTCATTGAATTTTACATCAACCTTTTTAAAAATTTGGAGCCTATGCTGAAAGTAGTACAGTAAGATTTACATACCTTTGGGTGGCTTAGGCCAAGTGCTTGCGTAGAGATTAACTTTGTTTTCTGGCAAAATGATCACTTTGTTTTCACCAGCAGATACTTGTATTGGTCTATCTGCAGTAGCTGTCAAAGGATAAAGTAATCTTGTAAAATGAAAAATACATCAAATCAAGAGAGTCAATAAGAATATACTTAGCATGCATGCTAGGGTTGAGCCATCTATACTTGGCATGCATGCTAGGGTTGGGTAAATTTAGAGAGAATACTAGGTAACAAGAACATACTGTTCGATAGTGTTCGTTCTGGGTTTCTTTAAAAATTTAAGTTGAAATCACTGAAGGTTTCTTAACCATATGATAAGAAACCTTTCAGCCTGATTCCAGATTAATGCGCTTCTAATAATAAACCAAACACGCTGATTTGAAAAGACTGGTTTCTCTTTTACGGGTTCTTACCGTACTTGGTTTCGAAAAAAGCGACCCCAGGTTAAGTTTCATGTTTATATAAATATATACCTTGCTGGATGAAATGAACTTGGTTCCAGCGAAAAAAGTAATTTCTACGTTCGAGAAATTCATTGACAGGTGTTTTAAGTTGATGGCTACCCTTAAAGATCTGACAATGAGCAAGGAATATAAGCATCAATGTCAACCATAAAAGTCACAGCACATTCTAAATCATCAATAAACAGAGATAAAAAAAATGCACAGCTGTGAGACATGCTACACTACAACAATCTCCGTAGATGCTTTATGTAAACAGATATTTTCATACATTACATTTAAAGTACACGAAGATTTTGGTTATACATGAAGATACTGAATTTAAAGGCAGTCTAAAATTAAATTCAAAGGCAGTCTGTCGCGTATCTGCTTGGCCATAACAAAGTCAGAGCTCAACGCAACGGATTTCTTTGTGAATCTGAGTATTTGAAAGAAAGAAGGTCTGGTCGTTCTTACTTTCTACGGTCGTAGAAAGTCAGAGGATCAGCAGCTATTCAAATTTCCTATTCTTTGCATTGTCAATACCACCCAAGCAAATGAATGACACACTGCCTTTTAAGAGAAGTTGAAAAAGGTGCAAAACAAAATTTAGTTCTTACTTGCAGGTAGCTTGACCGCAGCAGTTGGTTTTGGTGTTTTCTTTTTATCTAAGAACAAGTGAGATCATTCATACATTACAAGGAGGTGAGTTTGAGTTTCAATACTTTTACTGAAACAGATTTATTAAAGCAACTAAAACAACTTTACTACAATGGTGGCACTGCAAAACAATTTCACCATACCTCGTTGGCATGCTTATGGATCTAAAATTCCCGGGGGGGGGGGGGGGACGTACGTTCCCATGGTACGGGGTTGTGCCATTCAGAACCTTAAAGTACCACTCATAAATCCGGAAAACTTTCTGAAAAGCATACCCATAGAGCCGGGAAAAGCCGAAAAAACATACCCATAAATCTGGAGAAAATGGAAAAAACATATCATTAAATGAATTTTTACCAAAAATCATGCCTCTAAATCTGGAAGCCTTTAAATACCGTTGAAAAGCATACCCATAAATCCGGATTCTATCGTGGAAAAGGTACCCTATAAATGGCACAACCGCGTCCCATAAAGTACCTAAGTAGCCCCCGGGCTAAAATCAATGATTCCAGTGAGCCCTGACAGCCGATTTTGCAACATAATAATGAGAAATTTCCAAACATATAAACTTACAAAGAAAGATAGAAATATCAAATCTATTCAAATAATACACACCTTCTTCGGATAAATTTGTTTCTCCTCCACTCTTTGCTACGACAGTTACCAGAGTTGGATGGTGTGTTGTTGGCACCTGTAAATTATGATTCAAAAATAAAATGATAGTTTTTTCCAAAAATACGCCTTCATTAAAATTTCCCCGCTAATCCAGCGAATCGCTACCAAACTCGCTTATGAGTAAAAGCATAAACACACCTCTCTATCAAGCATCTTCTCGTTAACTTTCTTCTTTAGAGAGAGGTGACTGAAAGCAAAGGAGATCTACCAAAGTTCCTATGAACCGAGTGCAATTGTGAGACTAATACCCCCTGTTTACACTGTACCAGTTCAACTTTGGACCAATAACAAAAGTGTAACGAATTAGCCTCCCGAAATCTGTGATCATGCGCAGAGAGCACGTTTGGTTTGTGGAAAGGATATGGGCGGATAATCCAGTCACAATCCGAACAAGAATTAGCAAGGAAACAAAGATATTCTCGCGTAGGTGGAGCAGACGCCTTGTTTTATTCTACAAGTTCATGAATAATCTGACTCCTGAATATACAACGGATCCAATACCACCACAGCGGCAGTCCAGATACACTCTTCGCAATCAGGATGCCATCGGGCGAATAAGAACAAGGACTGATAAATTTAAATCCAGCTTCTATCCTCACTGTCTGTCTGAATGGAATAAGCTTGATCCAGAAATTAGACTTGCACCTTCTATTGCTGCTTTTAAAACAAAGCTGCTATCCAAAATTCGTCCCCTTCCAAAATCTGTCTTTCGGATACATGATCCGACAGGATTATCATATCTTACCCAACTTAGGGTTGGTCTCAGTAAATTAAATTTTCACAAATTCAAACACAATTTCAGGGATACTTTAAACCCAATGTGCCCTACCAACGATGGCATTGAGGATACGGAACACTTTTTGTTGCTCTGCCCTTCCTTTGAAGTACCACGTAGAGGTCTTCTCGCTGGTGTTTCTGCTTTATTACGACCACTTGGACATACAAATCTTTCGAACGAATTTCTAATGCAGATTTTATTGTATGGTGATAAAGATTTTCCCGATGGTATCAATAAAGATATACTCTTGTTAACTCTCTGCTTTATCCATAAAACTGGTCGGTTTGATTAGAAATCTAAAACTCGGTAACAAGTCATATATAACCACCTCGTCCCTTTTAAGTAAACGTTTTCTCATTTTTGTTGTAGTTACCTGTAGTCTCGTGTCTTTTTTCGATTTTTTCTTTATCTAAATAGCCACGTGGGTAGACATAGTTATTGCTCCCCGTGGTCTTGTCCTTGTAGTAGAGTAGAGTAGTTTGTAAGTATAGTAATTAAGTAAATATGTATTGTAAATTTTAGCAGAATGTATAAAAAAAAAAATATTCTCGCGGATGGTAATAGGTTTCCCGGCTGGTGACCTGCTTTGAACTTTACTAGCATGACGAAAGGCTGAGACAAAAGGGTCAGTCCTCGGTATTCTCAACAATATCATTTGAACGTAGCGTAAATATTACTAGCTGACTCAAAACATATCAATAGCTTCGTCTTTAATTTGAAACCGTTTCTCTTTGAAAGTTTCCTCTCTTTAAGTTGTCCCTTCTACGAGATGAAAAGTCTTCGGTGTTTCTGGAGAGATATATTTTCAACAACTGGAAACAACAACAACAACAACAACAACAACAACAATGACAACAACAACAATGACAACAACAATAAAAATGTCAAGAAATACCTTTGCAGTTACCATGGATCCATCTAAAGCCAAAAGTGATTGTTTCAACGAATCATTACGCGATGGCTTCAGTACCATTCTAGCAACAGTTGGCGATATTTTCAGGTCCTTTTTCGTCTCATCTGGTTTGCCTGTGGTAATCAATGCACTCGTCGGAGCACCCTCTGCAACCGACTGACTTGGCCCAGTAGTAGGTTGTGCTGCCTGTGGAGTAGTTGTAAGTTGAGGCTTTTCGGTGGTCATCGTTTTATTGACAGAAGCAGAGTTCAGCTGAGCATCATCTGACGTTTGCGGCGGTTCTGTTCCTTCATCAAATTTTGCATGTTTGCCACGTTTTGTCACGCCGTCATCTAGTTCTGCAGATGGGTTACTCGTCATTCCTTCTGAAGGCATCTCCGCTGTCATATCATCTGAAGAAATACAACCTTATTTCAGTAACATTTTAAGACTACATCAGATATCGATAAAGATTTCATCAAAACGTATATAAAACTTCAGGTGTAGTAGGCCTTTATTTGTCTGGAAGCCCTGTAAGTAAAGGACATTCTCTTCTGAGATTCAATCTCAGTGTCGACAGTATATTGACAGTATATGAATAATCCCATACGAATATAAACTAAATAATAGCAGCTTTCCTTTGGTGCTCTAACAAAATGGGTACCTTGTTTTAACTTTTGGTAAAGAAACAGTATGTTTGTCATGGTTTAGAAGTTCACAAGTGCATGAATTTGAATTGGTTGAGGTTTATAATTTCCATTTAACTCAATATCTAAAAAGCATCCAGCCTCACTACAAAAGGACGCTCAACCTACGCTCATCTCATTGAAGTGAATTGATATTGTTGTTGTCGCTCCACCAGTGTAGTTATAGCGTCCATCAGTCTATCAATAGCAATAACTATCCTCACTACACAAGGACCCTCAACTTACGCTCATCCCATTGAAGTGAATTGATGTTGTTGTTGTCGCTCCAGTTGTTGTCGATCAAAATCTGATAGGTTGGGGTATTTTGCTTTAATAGCTCGAAGAAACATTCATCTAAGTACTGATATCTTTTTTTGCAGTGTAGCACTTCAAGAAACAGCTTTTTGCAGCGTTTTAGGGTCGATGGTTTAGAGAAAAAATGGTAGGTGATTTAGGCCATGTCCGTTTCTGGAAGCGTATGGCCATGACTCGTAGTTATAGCGTCCATCAGTCTGTCAGTAGCGATAACCTACGAACATATAATCAGTCTAAGCGATAACTATGAATGTGTAATCCGTTTAAGAAGCATCCTTACCTAAAGTAATACATTCTGGGTCCTCTTCATCATCAGGCAGTGTATCGCAAGAAGGCAACAAATTTCTAACATATGCCAAATCACCGTCATAGTCATACTCTTTCTGGCAATAATCATCTTGAAGTTGCTCACAGGATCGCCTGCATATCCTCGTTGGCCTTGGATGCTTTGGGTCGGTGCATTCTGGGTACCATGTTGCACACATTGCAAACAGTGCATACCTGAAAACACACACCTCCATAATTCATTCATGCAACATATTGACGACTTGAAAAACTTTACTTCAGAAACGCATTGTTTGCAAAACACTTTATCAAACCTGAAGGAATGTAATCCCAAAAAGATAAATTCCAGTTTGCCAAGAAATACTACCATTAGGATTGTTTTCGAGAACCTTGGAATAACCTTGTTCAAATGACATGAAATGCTCATAGATAAAACCAGCTAACGCTGTTTATTCCCACTTGAAATCATTCATGTGATTTTTCTCTTGAGGAAGCTTTTTTTCATGCAAGTTCAGAAGTTTGTACTGTGAAAAGCGTGATGTGGGCAACTGTATGAACAGATAAAGGATGATTTCCCAAAAGGGTATGGTCACTTAACTTGAAGTGAATATAAACGATGTTAGCTGATTTTGCCTATTGACTCATCTTCTGGACATTATCATTTTACTGTACAGTAGAAACCCGCATACAAGAACCTGTTTTTATAAGAACCTAGAGGCTGAAATTCAATCTTTAAAACCCCCTAAATAAGAACCCCTAAGAGGCTGAAACTGGGAAAGGTTCTTATATAATAGCTTTAATGTAAATTATTAAAATGACAAGAATGTTTAGAATTCTTCACATCCTGATCAGACTTCTTCATTGGTACAAAAGATTTGTTTTCAAGAATTCTCAAGAAATCTCAAGAATTCTTGGGCTGGAAAACAGTGTTAATGTGTGCAAGGCCTGCTCTTATATAAGAACCTTTTCAAGAACCTTACAGGCTGGAATTTAGAATAGCAGCCATTTAATTAAGAATCAATTCAGGCTGCCCAGAAAAAACCTAGGTTCTTTTATGCGGGTTTCTACTGTATCAGAGCATGTGCTGAGAATTGTTTTGTTGATAAGATCAAAGCTGTTCAAATATAACTGAAAAAGACGATGAAGAATAGCAAACAGAGGGAGAGGAGCGTTTGAAATGGAGAGAGCCAAAGAATTGGCTGGAAAGATTACATGCTGTTTCTTGAACTAATTACAATTTCAAAATTCAGCTATCTAAAATTCAACCAGATGTACAAGCAGTGGCGGACACTTGGGGGGGGCAGGGGGTACAATCACCACCCCCCCCAATATATCCTAGAACAAAGATCTTCTGTTTAAAAACAATAAAATAAATAATGCTTTTTAACAGAAACAATAGCTGGCCCCCCCCCAATATTTGGCAAAGTGTCCGCCACTGTGTACAAATTGTTCACTCCCATAATACATTTCCTTCCATCTTTCTCCCCCTTTCCCCTTTTCCCTCCGAAAAATGTATAACCATTGTCTGCAAAATGATGATAAATAAATGGTAACAATCTTCCAAACCTCTTACCTTTTGCAACTATGGCTCAGCTGCGCTTTCGCCATTTGAAACGGTTGAGCCAGACTTCTATCATATTCAGAAGGTGAATGGGTTGTAAAGTAGTAATAATGTGATGAATCCAACAAGCCTTTGCAAACTTTTCCGTGGTAGCGATGGCAAGAAGCCTTCCTCCTATGAGAATATGATGAAAGGAATTGAAAATCTTTGCAACAACTGTTAACTCAAATTTGCAGCAAATGCAAAACTATCTAGTGAGACAAAAATGATCCAAAAACATGTGCAAATGAAAAGTTAGTGCATTGTTTTAAAGTAGAAAAGACTTGAATATTCATCCCATGAAGATTGATTCACACGGAGTAAAATAACGTTAGAATAGATGATTACGCTAAAGGTGGCAAGGAACTTTTTACCAAGATGCATTGCGTTCGAATTACGAACCTTTAACAATTCTATAGGAATTTAATTAAAGAACTTAATGCATTTTGGTAAAAAGTTCCTCGCCACTATCTTTAGCGTAATCGTCTATTGGGATAAGACATTTTCTAAACTCAGATTAAACACATTTCTGGTGAGCAGTTGCTTCCACATGAGATGCACTGCTGGCACAATTTTACTCCAGTGTGAGCCAACCTTAAAGCAATCAAAAAGTTATCACTGATCTTGCTTGAAAGTTGTTTATTACTGTCGAAAGATGCTCCGTTACTAGACATGCGAAACAGAAACTACACTACAAACGCTACCTAATATATAATGGTCAGAACTGCATTGTGAAATAAGGACAGATAATGTTACAATAGAACTCGCTACTTTTCATTGACACCTAGATACAAAGCAATTTGCGATTGCAGACAAAGGGAATTCCATGCTCGGTTGGTCAAGACATAAACAAAAACAAAGCAAGCCGCAAAAATTGCCCTGAAACCCGGGTCGCTGGCTCGGTCGTTGTGCATTCCAGTAATGGTTTTAAAGAGCAAATATTAGCAGATATCGAAAGAAGAAGGATATATCTAAACTTCTGCCTCAGGCATTTTGTTTATTTTGTGCAGAAGTTAATTGGGAGGGGATTCAATTCTTGTAGTTTTTAGTTGTAATTAAAACATTTACTGCTCAGCTTCTGTACGAAAGAAATAAAATGGCCGTGGTAGAAGTTTAGATATGTTCTTCTTCTTTCGATATGTGCTAATATTTGCTCTTTAAAATAATTTCTGGAATGCACAACGAGTGCGCTAGCGACCCGAGTTTCAGGGCAATTTTTGCGGCTTGCTTTGTTTTTGTTTATGTCCTGACCAACCGAGCATGGAATTCCCTTTGTCTGCAATCACAAATTTCTTTGTATCTAGGTGTCAATGAAAAGTAGCGAGTTCTATTGTAACATTATCTGTCCTTGTTGCATTGTGATAAAAGAACTGAGAAAAGAGGTCTATGGTAAATTTTAACTAATTTCTTGGTTTTTGCTGATCTGGCTCTAAATGAGAACTTTATTTTACATTTATCTAAGTTTATTTGAGTTTTCTCGCCATGAATGAGCTATTTCCTTAGCTTTGAGCTAGTCCATTTGCTCTTTAAAATTATTTTTTAAATCAGAATTATGCAAAATTTGTACTTTATGCAGCAAACATTAAGAATGTGTTTATTTTAACAGAACTATTCCAAATTGTTTAATTACTATACAACAGTTCAATACTATTTAACACAAGTTTATAAAAATACAAATTTATTTTACAAAATTACCTTTTAACTCTTATCAACTCTGGAAGTGCTGTATCGTTTATAAGAGAGCTGCATTTGAAAAAGGAATTTAAAGTTTACATCTTAAATTCAACCTGTGTATTGGTAGATATAAGAATAGGAACAGAACTTATAGAAGGCACTCTCAAAGATTCAAATTTATCTTTCAAAGATTTGAATTTCATAAGTTCATCTCAAGTAAAGTTTAGTTCATTTTCTTACTTTTCTGATCCGTAATATAAAGCCTGATCCCAGACATCAAAATAAAAATTTTAATATAGAAACCAAATATATACTGTATGAATTGTGGTAGATTTATAATTGGATCAAAAGATCTAATGTAATGTCATTAGTTCCAGTGGTCAATCCTTTAAAAGGGTTATCTGTGCTTTGAGAAGCTTTTACCTAATATTTACATTTTGTTCTCAAAAAAATCTTTAGGTCTAACAACAATTTAGTATGATACAACTTCTTGTTGATGGATTAGCTTCTAGGCAACAGCTTAAAATTCCAAGTGGCCAGTCAATCTTTTGAAAGTAAGACAATTCTCCTCTCCTACAAACTTGGGTCTTAGCTTCATATGAAATAATTTGCAGCTATACATTGCACCATCACAAAAATCACATAAATATGTGGGAAAAGATTAAGGATCTTCTTAAACATTTGAAAAATCTTCATGCATTCAACTCTGAATGCCCCCAAATAGAAGCAGCACTTTTGCATACAATCACTACAATACAGTATATCTAATTGTTTTGCCCTTTCATTGTTTCAATAGTTACCATTTCATTGTCATTAACAAAGGATTGTCTAAAATATCTTTATCATATTTGACGTACCTATTTCTGACAAAATGAGCCAAACTAGGGCCAGACTTCGCAACTGCAAAAAAAATGAATAGTGAAGTTAAAGATACTCTAATTATCTGATATTGTTCAGGAAAAGCAGTGAAATTTCACCAAAAATATCATTGGTGATAGTTTGTGAAATACTTACTGATTTCATACTTTAACAGTCCTCAACTTTGTTACGTTTATTCCAATTTTCCTTGTGCATCTCTCTGATTCTTGTTTACTTTGCTTCGCCATAAAACTTAATTATTCAAACTATATTTAAGTGCTGTCTTCAGAATTCTTCATGTCATTAGACAATAAATAACTTGTTTTTCTTGGATTAATGTGGTTGACAATGGTTTCAGTCTGAACCGAAACGTTCCAGATTTGTCTAGGCCTTACGACCAATAATTCAAAATTTTAACAAAATGATTTATAATTGTCATCCTTGTTCTGAAATTACTTGCAGATTGTGTGTGTGGTGCACTTTACGAATCTAAATCTTCCCTTCTTCAGTAAATAAAGGAGCTGAAGATAGATTTTTTTAAAATTTGCCAAAAGTAGTTGTTTTCCTCTAAGTACCAAGTACCACTCTATTTCGACATTCTTTTGAAATAGGATATACTTGCAATTTTTCATAAAGTTTAGGATTCTTCAATAAAATAAAATAAAATTTTGATGCAAAAATATATGCTTCTTCTGCTAAACAGTAGGAAAGCAATATGATGTTTTCAATCATAATGACAAACATTCATCAATAATTTTTATCTGACACTTGCCACACGAAAGCTGTGATATAAAGTACAAAGGAAATGATGTAGGACGATAACTAAGCATGAAATTATAAAATGAGACCGTCCACACAAAGACTCAATAAACAACAACTTTGAACATAAATTGATTTTTCAAAGAACCAAAGAGAGGGTTTAGAAAAACACCTGCAAGATCTAAAAGAAAGATGTCTGCATGACATTTTGACCCCTCCTGCCATTATCACTCATAGAAACTGGAGATATCAGTGGTCATGGAATCCTAAATGACACTCCCAAGAATTTAAGGAAATATTTTTCAGATCTCTGTTTGCATTAGGTGGGTGAGGAGCAAATATAGATACCTTAAAGAGGTGAAAGGAATCACTTTCAAAATTTTCTTATTTTGTTGGGATTAACTTGCATGATTTTCATTTTGATTGTATGGGTTGAAATGAAAACGAATCAGTTTTTGTTAAGAAAATGTTTCTTGTTTCAAAATCCTTTGAAACTAGAGTTGTCAGACAAAACTTTAATTCAACAATGAGTTGGAAGTGAAAGCGGTATGCCTTCTCCTAAGACAACGAGTTTCTTGGTGATTAACCTGAAAAAAATATTCATGCAAGACAAATGCCAATTATGATTAATATTCTTTTGTCTGCAGATGGGTTTCAACCTCAATTTGCATACATAGCTCTGTTGAAGCCCTTGGGTGAAGACAGCTTTACCTTAGGTCTCAGGTGAACCATAAATGTTATGTAAACCACAGTGGTAACTAATTTCACCAGTAAAGGATGGAATGTGACTATTTCCTAGGGGCAGGTGCATGGTTTCATCCACACAGAACAATGAATATTTGCAAAGCTGTCTTGAAAAATTTCCTACTGATTTTAAGAGTAGAGCCTGGCCTTTTGTAAGTTGATATGACCATTCCAAATTCGATTGGCTTGCCACATCAAAACAAAACATCAAATCCTTCATTTCTAATTAACTTAGTCAACTGAAATCTATCAGTAATGGAAGTCTGTATAAGTTGAGAACCAAGTAATTCTCTAACTGAAAAGATATTGTAGGTTACTACCAGACTAGAAAGTGTGTACAGCGCATCCAATATCTTGCACATGGAGGAACTTACACAGTTTTCAATCTAAGCCACACAGTTGGCAATAAACAGAACATCTATTGCTTTAACCTAGCGTTCTCAACTGCGGAAACAGCTAAATTTCCACAAAAACCTTACTTGGATCATCTCAACTTGCATGTGCAAAATACAAATTTTCCAGTATGTCAACTTTCTTTCAAATGGGCTTTTCTTTACTGGTTTACTCTGCAGGCAGCCATAGTATTTTACATACATGGGGTGTGTCATTAGTAAAGAAAATGTACAGGAATGTTTGAAATAATATGATTTTTCGGGATTTTTATACATTTTTGTGAAAAGAGAACAATTTTTATGAAAGGCCTGAGAGATTTTTATGGAGTGATATGCCCTTGGTATCTTAGATAGAAGAGATGCTGTCTCAAAACTATTCCTTCATAACAAATTCTGTAATATAGCACTTATGATTAGTTTAATGGTCCATAAAAATTTCATCATCATTATCTTATTTTATGTTTGGCAATTTACATAGCTACAAATATAATAGCCAAGGTGATGTTTTATGGGATTTACTTACACTGTCATCTTGAATAAACAAGTTGCATGCTTGATGTAAATAACAATTCAGTTTGGTCCGAAATGGTATACTACAATGATCTTGATCATAGTATACTACCATAGACCGTATCATTATTTTGAATGTCATAGTATACTGCACTTTCTACAAGTTTGCTTGAAAAAATTTTTTCTATACTTTCCCTGATGTTTCTTCGCTGTTTCTTCTTACGCCAACGGAAAAATCAACTATCACTATTTTTACAATGGTGAGCTTGTATATATGATGATTAAGCCTTTTAAATATCAAAAACTTAGTGCACTGCCCTTGGCCTCCATGGACGGCCAACTAAAACCTTATTATTATATAGTATACTACAATCTTGTGTGTACAACATCGCATCGATCATAGTGTACTACACATTTGGACCTGACTGAATTAGTGGGGTCTACTGTCTGGGGGTGAAATAGGTACACTCTTTTTTTATAAAAATACTATAAACTTTTTCCAGCCTCAATGTTCTTAAGTAATTTTTCATTTTGAGCCTTAACATATTCTTAAGGTATTCTTATTTTTTCAAATCTGATATGGTTTCAGGGGAACATAGTTCAAAGAAGTGTCATATCATTATGAAGAAATGGTTGAACGAAAGAAAAATTTAAGCAATTGTAACAATAAGAATGTTATGAGCATCGCAAAACAGGCAACTGCTGGAAAATGAGACACAAATATACGAGCTGAGGCTGAGCAATATTCTTATAATATTCTTAAAATTTGGATGATTCTGAGCCTGAATATTCTTATAAACAATATTCTTATAAAAAAAAAGAGTGTAACGACATAGAACATAGAGTTTGATGTCTAAACTAAGAGAAGATGGTTTTATCATAACCATTATGTGAACAAGTGGATATAACTTGTTCACAACAATCATTAAAACTTTGATTTCTTTTAAAATTTGAAATCATTAACTGCCCACTTTTATCCCAGAACATTTGTAAACCTATACATTTTAAAATTCTACATTGAACAGAAAGAATGTACTGTTCAGTTGCATTATCTAGGAAATGAACCTCACACCTGATTACGAACGAAAACCAAACATTAGCATGCAATGCAAGTGTGTCATCAAACAAAATACCTAGCCCCTCTCTGGTAATTTACTCACCTTTCCTAGGTTTATCAACCCCTCCTCTAATGAATAACTTGGGATTATACTTGGATCTTCTTGCTGAAATTCTTTCACATCGATGCGGGTTCCCTTTGAGACAATCAACTCGAAAGCAGCTGTGTTTCAACATCAGAGCCATGTTGCAGTGTTTATCATCGCAACATAAATCCACACAATCATCAAATGTCTCTACCATTCCTAAACTTGTATAATTCCCCGCCTTCTTCGCTCCTTTCAACGCATAGTCCTCAAAATACTCGCCACTTTTACACAGTTCAAAAGCAGATAGTCGCTTTCCGCTGGCTAGGCCCATTCCAGGCGGTCGGAGCAGCAACGCCAGTATGGTTAAAGTTATGAATGAAATACTCGACATTAGTCGCACTTTAGCCGCAGTTATGGTCCGTAGTTTCTTCTTCGATGATAAACAAGTGCAATATGTCCTATTTGGGTGTTCAGTGTCTTCATTTTCGCCACTAAATTCGATGTTTTTCGTCGACTTTCCACAGCGATAAATCCCGAAGTCTTCCGCCTCCATTTTACATCAGCTACTATATTCTACTCTAAACAATCAGTACTTTATGTAATTATCCTAAAACCAATATGGCACATCCATAACAACTCAACAAATTGAATTCTTGCAAATAATTTTATCATTTATCTCCAAAATTTTATCAGCTCATGTCTCCTGCACTCAATCAACACATTATATTGATTTATCGCCATTTTGCTTTCTGGATTATCCCGTTCTCCTTGTTTGCTTCTTCAAATTACGGGTATATATGATCAGTTGACCGTTGAGACCTGGTGGTATATTATCTAATATCTACGTGTTTTAAGCTTCAATCGGCCGCACTCTCGATGTTTCTAGGCAGGTTTCGGACGCAAAATTAATATAAGAGTTGGGATAAAAGTCTCATAAAATGCCCAAATATTAGCCCGATATTTCAGCAGACCGATTAGATTAAAACAAACGCCCTTTGACGGCGTTTCTTGATTAAAAATTGCCGCAGAAATTGATTTTTACATCATCCAACCCCAATTAAAATTTCATGAAAGAGGCCTGTGTGTACGCAGCTGTTCTAGAAATAGCGAAGACGGCTTCGGGTAAGATTTCATCACTAAATATTCAAATTAAAAACAGTTTATATTTATTTTCTCAGCTTCGCGTAATTATTAAAGACCATGGGTTGTTTTGATATGAAATCTCGAATTGAAACTGATGAAAAATGTTCATCTGGAAATCTATCAAAAGTATGTACATCCCGCTCTCTAGTTTTGAGAGTATCATGTCCAACAACTCCTCTATTTGCTGAAGAACGAGCTAGGTGAAGTCTTAGCTAATGGATAGTTATTTCGGCGTAGAACTTCAACTGCAGACTGATCGTGATGCCAAAAATTTGTTTACAAACTGCAAGTGGCAGCAGATACGTACAATTTTCATCTGAAATGTACAAATTTGCGGGTAGCTTCTGCAACGCTGGATTCAAACAATGTTCAGAAGATATTTGTGGCTTAGAATCTTTAAAGTTCTGTTCTGGAATGTTTTCTTTGCAACACAAGATAGGAACCAAAACAATCTTATTTTCCCTCCTCGGTTTCAAAAACTACCAGAAATCTTCCAGAAAACTTCACCACTGTTTCTTGGTTACTATTTCACTTTCTAGTTTCTCCTGATAAGTCTGAACTGAGGATTCATATACGATTTGTACATCGAAATTCAAATGGTTTAATAAAAACAAAGCTCAGGTCGACGAGTTTTTTTCGTAAATCTGGGTTAACAGAGATAGAAGAAAAAAGTGAGTTGATTTTCGAAGAATTTTATTACAAAATCAATATTACATTTTACCTAAGTTATAGCATTTATTTAATCAACAAGACAAGTAAAGGCTAAGATACAGCACTTATTTCATCAACAAGACAAGTTCACCGCTAAAACTCCGCAAAGTTTAGCACAGAAAACTTTACTGATGCACCAATACTAAGGGCTTCAAATTTAACAAGAAGGCCATCATCAATTTAACGTCTCTTTTATTAAAGTTTTTCTAATCTTATTTGAAACATCGTGGAATCTTTCGTATTAGCAATGCGACTATCTTGTCCTTAATGCGTGCAAAAACATGAAGCATCTTTTGACAGTACAGTCTGAAATGATGCCAATACCGAAGCGTTGGTTCGTTCATTGTAGGATAAGTTTCACATATGCGAGAAATGCGGACACTTAGTGTTGGTTCTAATAAAATGATACAATGTACCGGGTGTCCCAAAAAAGTATACAGGTTTGGTTGGGTCCAGCGATGAAAAATTAGCTTTAATCAATGGTTAATCAATTTCAAAATTTTCTTGATAGTTAACTTGAACATAGATACCTCATTTGTTTGTGTTGGTGGTTTGAGAGCTGAGATATTAATCTTGAAAGTTCAAACTTGCTGTCAGCTCAAAACAAAGCTTTGACGTTTTGGCCTAAGCAAATTCTTGAAGCATAGCAAAATCAAAAACTGAATTCAAAGCAAAGTAAAAGGACTGCACAATTGGTGACTTCCAGCAAACAGAATGAAATATGATCAAATAGTTCAAATCTTATCAAGCCTGTCGTTGATTCGCTTGATGTGATTCAAGAACTTGTTAGGCCAAGATGAGAAAGCTCTGGTTTGGAGGTGGATGCAGATTTGAGATTTCAACATTAATATTTCTGCTCCCAAGCACCAATACCAACAAACGAGGTACTTATGTTCAAGTTAAATATTGAGGAACATTTTGAGAGTTATTAGCCATTGATTAAAGCTAAATGCACATCGCTGGATCCAACCAAATCTGTTTACTAGTCTTCCATCATTAATTATTCGCTTCACATTGCACAAAACTTTGTACGTCACTCCTTTAACAATTGGGTCAGCTGTAAAAGCACAGAGAAAATTGGGTGGAGATGAGTTCCCGCCAAAATCTTACAGGCTATGAAGTTTCACTTCAACCATAACAACAGTGTTCCCTATGATCAATTCCAAAATTTCAAATGATTTTCTACAATTCAGTTGCCCCAAAAGCATGAAACAATACAAGCATTTTCAAAATTGAAATCATCACAAAAATGAAAGCATTCTATTGTGCACTGAGGGTTGGGAACTTCTGTTGAAACAAGTTGGGTCACATTTTTTAACTAGTCTTGCAAATATCTCTTTCTCTGTCTCTCTTTGTTATTCAAAATTAAAGCTGTGTTTAGNTGGGTCAGCTGTAAAAGCACAGAGAAAATTGGGTGGAGATGAGTTCCCGCCAAAATCTTACAGGCTATGAAGTTTCACTTCAACCATAACAACAGTGTTCCCTATGATCAATTCCAAAATTTCAAATGATTTTCTACAATTCAGTTGCCCCAAAAGCATGAAACAATACAAGCATTTTCAAAATTGAAATCATCACAAAAATGAAAGCATTCTATTGTGCACTGAGGGTTGGGAACTTCTGTTGAAACAAGTTGGGTCACATTTTTTAACTAGTCTTGCAAATATCTCTTTCTCTGTCTCTCTTTGTTATTCAAAATTAAAGCTGTGTTTAGCATTGTTTCATTGAAGAAAGAAAGCTTCAGAAGCCGATTGGGAGGCGATCCAATTCTCATATTTTTTGGATGTAATTAAAACACTTACTGCTAAGCTTCTGAAGCAAACAAATTAACTGCTCAAGGTCAATGTTTAGATATACCGTTTTTCTTTCGATATATGCTCCTTTTTGCTCTTAAAAATGATTTCTGGAATGCACAACGAGCGAGCTAGCTACCTGGGTGTCAGAGAAACTTTTGCGGCTTTGTTTGTTTTGAATTATTGGTTGAAAAAATTTCCTTTGTCTGCAATCGCTAATCGCTTTGAATTCAGGTGTGAACAAAAGCAACTCATGCTATTGTGTTATAAAATCTGTCCTTGTTAATCTCTTATCTCATAACAACTTCCAAATACTTTTCATTTCCCTTGAGGCTTATAAACTGATTTTTGCAAAAGTATCAGATCCTATACGCTGTTGCTTTCATAAAAATGTCATTCTGAACTCTTGAGAGGAATGACAGGACATGATACTAACCCAGAATACAAAGGCACAAGACCTCTGGGAAAAACCTTACGTTGCTTCTTCAAACATATTTTAAAAGGCCTATTCGCAAAGCTTATGATCATAATTATTTACAAGTAAAAGTCAAAAAACCAATGTTACATGCTTTCAACTCTTCTCGTTCTCAAGTCGAGGCTGCTTCAATCTCTATTTCGATTTAATGTCTCGTTTTCTTGTCAATATCTTGACATCGGAGTCCGGTATCTTGTATGTGAGGCTGTGAAGGAAACAAAAAGTTACAATTACTTGAGTGAGTAAAATACAATCCCCATTTCAAAGACGAATGCTCCCTGAATATCAAAGCAATAATATTCAAGACTGTCTTGTTTTATCACCGATATGTTCAATTAGGTTCAGAGTGATTTACCCGGCTTTAATTGGCCATGCCTTTCCGTAAATATTGGAGATTTGCTGCAGGACGCCCTTACGAAAACCTGCAAAAACGAGTGAAAATGTCGATCAAATTTCCTTGTTTTCCTTCCTAACAATAATGACATTTACATGCATTATAACGTCTTGCAAGAATGGAATCCCCTTGAATAACTTATACTAGGGGGAAGACTTGTTCATCCTCATACTAGGATGGCACGAGCTGAAGCGTGTTCAAGTAAACTGAATGAAAAGTGTCACAACGAGGGATCCTACGCACGATAGCACATGTTTGCATTCCTAAGCTCAAAGCAGATTGTTACTTGGTGAAGTTATCCTTGCATTTTCCTGCAGTACACAACAAGGACAGATAATGTTACAACAGAACTCGCTACTTCTTATTGACACCGAGATACAAAGCAATTTGCGATTGCAGACAAAAGGGAATTCCGTGCTCGGTTGGTCAAGACATAAACAAAAACAAAGCAAGCCGCAAAAATTGCTCTGAAACCCGGGTCGCTAGCTCGCTCGTTGTGCATTCCAGAAATGGTTTTTAAGAGCAAATATTAGGACATATCGAGAGAAGAAGGATATATCTAAACTTCTGCCTCGGGCATTTAATCTTTTTCGTGCAGAAGCCAATTGGGAGGGGATTCAATTCTCGTACTTTTTAGGTGTAGAATTAAAACACTTACTGCTCAGCTCAGCTTGGCTTGATAACGGGCTATTCTCGAAACGTCGTGCTTATTTCAATTTCGCATCAAAGTGCTTATATTTTACTTTATTTACTTGCTGGTCAATAAAAAGTTTGCGAGTTCTGTTGTAACATTATCTGCCCTTGTTGCTTGGTGAAGTTATTCTTTGATTTTCCTGCAGTACACGTTTAATCTTAAAAAATTTGGACCAGGCTAATTTCACACAAATATCTATAACAAGGGTACAGCTAGTCTGAAAGATAACACTCCTATAGAAATTAATTGAAGATCACTCTTTCAATTATTCTTGTGTTCGCAAAGGTTTATTTTCATTATTCCGAAATTTTACAGGTTTAAAACTTATACCAAAACATTATCTTTCCCTGATTCTGGAAACTTCAAGACGCTTTTTAAAATGGAGACCTGTTGTTGCTTTGTACCGTCCCTTCTTCCTGCTAGAACATGAACATGTTTCGCCCCTTCTTGCACTCTTTAAAGGTTAGTTTCCAGTCAGAGAAATGTTCCAAGCGGGCGAAATCCTATTGCTTACGATAGAAAATATCACTTTGCAATTGAACTGGAATTTAAGGTTGAGTGATTTTTGATTGTATAAAATTCCGCCCGCTCAGAAATTCCACTGACTAGAACTGGCCTTAATGGGACACTGCGAGCTCGGCACCGCAGTTTATGCTGTGATATATAGAGATATGAATGCCTCGAAGCGAAGAAGAGGCGAGTTATAATTGACTTGATGATTATAATCACTTACGTCTTGTTACAAGGTCATCCACACTCTCTTCTTCTTCGTCTAGTAATCGACTTTTGTTATGGTTCTTTAATTTTTGTCTGCAAAAGAAATAATATAGAAATTACCAAACGTCTTTCCACTTTCCAATATCCTGGGATGTTAGCATTCAAGAAACGGTGTTTCTTATCAGCATGTTGTTTAAACCCCAGGGGGGGGGTACTCCGGTATATTCAGGATAGGGATGCTCAGGTTACTTTTTTGGGTCTAAAATTTAGGCAAGGATTATTTTTTTGGGTCAATGATTTGTACAGTTA
>REGL01000215.1:152460-192760 GCA_004194395.1 Aurelia aurita complex sp. Pacific | reverse complement strand
AATCTTACTTTTTAGTAAAAATGAATGCTATCCAAATGATTCCACCAGCTATGGCGACAAATGCCAATGAACCAGCGATGATATACACAACGAAAAAATCTGAAACAAGAAGTATGGAAAAATTAAATTTTGATGAGACAATAAGTGAATAATTCTGACAACAGTGGACTGGGAGAAAATAAAATATTCTGGTAAGGCTAACAGTTTTCTACATACGGCTCCTAAAACTTCGAGCCTTGTTGCAAGAGAACGCTTCTCGACAAGTTTGCCTCAAATTGAAGCTGCAAAATCACTTATAGCACTGCAGGTCGTTTGGGATATACACACAGAAGTTAATGGAGACAATCGGTAAACCGTCTAAATTTCGGCATTTTACACATCAAAATGATCAAATGATTCAAACCACGAAAAACCCCTGGGGGTAACTACCATTTGTACCGGTACGGTATGTGCCATTTTTTGGGGAACCCGAAAATAAATTTTAGGGTGTCACTTTTGGTAACATCACAAATAGACATAAATTTTGGGGTGTCAATTTAGAAGAATAACGCTTCAGGGTATTAAATTTGATCTAATTTCATACACATGGTTACAATTTTGAATTTTTGTCAAAATTTTAGGGCACCTATTTTGAATGTCCTGTAAATTTTGGGGTATGGTTAATGAAAAATTCATAAATGTTAGCGTGTGATTTCCTAAGTCGTCTGCCTATTGAAGTTACCCCCCCCCTCCCTCGGGCGAAAAACGCAAGGAAGGGCAACGGGAACTGCCGACGGGACTGCTGTGGGAAGCGCGACGTAATCGTCTATTCGAGACGCAATTCACGGCAGCCTATATAATTCAAACGATGATTCAGAAATACTCCAAGGCTTGGTTAAACATTAAACATTCCGATTTTCATCTTCTTCAGTAACTCAGTTTCTTCAGTAACTCTTCAGTTACCGAAGAAGATGAAATTCGAAACGTTTTACGAAGCCTTACTGCATTCTGAATTAGCTTTCAAAACAAGATACACACCTCTTTTATACTCGCCAAGGCCAGCTTTATTCATATAAGCTAAGGCTACTGTATCCCCCGCTTTAGCAGGCTCTGCCGTGGCTTGGCATAAACTACCATCCAAACACTGAACAGAAAAACAATGCCCATTCAGGAGGTAGGCTATATCACAGTCCGGTTTATCACAACACGATGATACGCATTTCTTCATATCAACCATCCTTCCGACTTCTTTGAATATGCCAGCCCGCGTTCCACCTTTTAGCGTGACGTTGTGAGCAATTTCTACATTGTTGCATGCATTGTTTTCTGTGCTGTGACCAAGTAGCTTTGATTCTTCGGCAAGATCTGGTGGAAAACAGAAAGAGTTGCAATGATGGTTTCTGGTGAATTCCAATATGTGATAATAAACTTGGACTGCTGCCGTTGCATAGAATATTGCCTTTGAAACTGTTTCGAAGCAACTTCTTTAATAACTCAAGAACTGCATGACTGACTTTAGTGAAATGAATTTGCACAGCTAAAGTTAGTTGAAAACTCAACCAATCATTCAAAACAAACAAGGCCACAAAAGTTTCTCTGAAACCCATGTAGCTAGCGCGCTCGTCGCGTATTCCAAAAATTGTTTTTGAGGGCAAACATGAGCATATATCGAAAGAAGAAGGATATATCTACACATCTACCTCGGGCATTTAATTTCTTTTGCTCAGAAGCTGAGCAGTAAGTGTTTTGATAACACCCAATTAAGAGAATTGAATCGCCTCCCAATCGGCTCTTGAATCAAACAAAAATTAAATGCCCGAGGTAGATGTGTAGATATATCTTTCTTCTTTCGATCTATGCTCATGTTTGCTCTTAAAACAATTTCTGGAATGCACAACAAGTGAGCTAGCTACCTGTGGTTCAGAGAAACTTTTGCGGCTTGGCTTGTTTTGAATTACTGGTTGAGAGAAATTCCTTTGTCTGTGATCGCTAATCACTTTGAATTGCAGTGTCAATCAAAAGCAACTCATGCTATTGTCTTACAAATCTGTCCAATTGTTTTCACCCGGTGAAATTTTCTATAATTTCGATAAGAAAGAACTTACCTATTCCTTGGTCACTCTCAGCAGATTCCGCCTCCTCAGGTTTATTAAAAAAATGATCCATATACGCTATGACGGGGGTAACATCTTTCGGTCTTTTATCAACAGCCATACAAAGACTCTTCTTGAAACAGGATACAGTGAAACATTTACCCCCTTCCATATATGCTGCATCACAGTTACTGTTCATTGTGCAACATTTTGCAATACAATTATCAATGTTTTTAATATTCTTAAAATATCTAAATTTGCCAGATTTTTTGCCTCCTTTTAGCGATTTATCTTTTATCGTTGGTTGCTTCGTGCAAGATTTCTTCTCATCACCCGCGGGTTTCTCCGTTTTGTCTGCGGGTTTATCTGATGAATCTGTAGTTGATTTTTTGTCAGAGGCGTCAGATTTCTCCATTGATTGTTTGTCTGCTGGTTGTGGCATTTTGTTGAGTTTATCTGGAGAAGAAATAAAAATTTCAGAGCATAGGGCTCAAATCTTTCAAATCTTTAACAAGGTGGGTGTAAATTTCTATGACATTTTTCTTTGAATTAAACAGCTTGAAAGAAACTTATGGAACTTTCGTGTGAATCTGCCGTGGAAATGTTTTGATATCTTGATTTTTTTCAAAATGGCAACAATTCAATTATTTTTGAAAAAATTCATGGCAAAGTTTGAAAAAACTTATATCATCGTAAATCCTAAACAAATAGAGGAAATATGATATAACTTTCAAGAAAACTATAGTTTATCAAGGTCTACAAAATGGTGGCAAGCAGAAATCTGTAGCTTTTCTGGTTTAGGATTTAGAAATTTGATGACGCCATAGCCTCAAAGTTGCTGATGAGGCCTCAGAAGTGATGCGAAAGCTTCGACAAAATTAACAATGTAAGTGTGAGTGTTAAAAAATAAATGGCAAATAAACAAAAACACAATTATGGTTCATATATCACATTCTATTTAATTGATATACCAATAAATTTGTTCAATGTATCATTTATCGTTGCCTATCAATTTCATATACATTTTTTTGGCGCTTGGTTCCTCAATGGCAAAAATATCATACTGCTACACAGCAATAAACAGTCAACTCACCAATTTTTGCGACACCAGTGTCCACTTGCACAGGATCCCTCACCATTGCGATTTGTGGATGAAATCCGCTGGGTGGCGCAGGAATCGTTGCACATGATTCTTTACTTTTACATGTGACTGCATAACAAGCATTTGATAACATGAAAGCGAGGTTACATTTCTTTTCTTTCTGCTCACAACAATGTGCTATACAATCTTTCATATCTTTAGCATGAGGCATTTCTTTGAATTCCCCAGCTTTCCTGCCCCCTTTTAGGGTAACATTATGTGCAATGGGGCCTTGTTTGCACTCGGCATTTTCCTTTGGTTTCTCTCCCTCTGGAATTGTCTCTTTTCCTTCTTTTTCTCCCTTCTCCCCTTTCTCCCCCTTACCCTCCTTCTCCTTCTTGTCCTTTTTCTCTGCTCCCCCTTCTTTCTTCTCCTCAGGTTTGTCTTCACCAAGTTTTGCGAGCTGGGCAGCAATCTCAGCCTTTGTTTTGGTTTCTGGCTTTTTAGGGGTTTCATCCTTGGGCTGTGCGTCACCCAAGTTGCCAAATACCAATTGAACAGGCTTCCTAAGCTCTGCTTTTATCTTATCTACGATGAAAGCAAATTGATTACTGTTCATCTATGTCAAACTACTAGAACAGAAGGTGGCAGACCGAGGGGTATCACGCAATTCGTCGAATTTTGCTTTCTCAAAAACGATAAATTTCCAATCAACTTCCATAACGCATTACCATTTGCAAAACCATTTTCAGAATTTCTAGGTAAAGTTATGCCCTATATCGATAATTCTATGAGCTTTGACATGAAATAAAATCGATTTCTATGCAATTTGAAACAAAAATTTGATAGAACTCCTGAGGAAGAAAGCCTCCTTTTCCTGAGCTCAAATTTCAAAATTCTCTCCAAATTCAAACTCCGCTCTTTAAGATCTTCCGATTGATATATGCAACAATAATTTGATGAGTTGAACACTATGGTTAATAAAAAACTCGCATAAGTTGGATCTCTGCGAATCCGACTTACGCGTAAGTGGCATTTTGTCACACTTTGGGATGGGCCAGATTTTCTCCGAGTCGGCAAGCTTTAAAGGTTTAGGTATCGAGGCTCCAAGAGGAAGAGAGGCTAATGAACTATACATTACTTTTCAGTCTAAGCTTTTCCCATCTTGAATATCAAATTGAGCATAGAGTAAAGAGCACATGGACAAACAACGAGCCATTTTGTCTACGAATGGTGCCAAAATGATCGTTAGCACCCGTTTTCTCTCGCGTTTTCTGTCGTGAAATCCGATTTATAAGATGTTATTTACTTACGAGAGCCTCCTAAAGATCCGCCGTTCACGAATATCTGACTTATAAAATCAGTTCAAAGGCGAATACAGTTCAAAGGATTCATGCCAACGAAAACGATAGTTTTTTTGAGGTCTGACTTATCAAAAATCCAACTTATGCGAGTCCAACTTATATGAATTTTTTTCTATATACATCTGAAATGTTACAATACGGTACATGTTACAAACTATTATACTTTTAAATTACTACACAAATATACAACAATACAAGGACGGTAACCACAGGGAGCAACAGACAATGACTACCCCATGGTCAAGACATAAAGAAACATCCAACTTAATTACAACTAAGTATACAATTACAGCGAATGTAACTATATCAGAAACAATTCTTGCATGAGATAAGTAGATGCACATACCTTTGATTGCCTCTATTTTTGATTTTACGCTACTTTTCTCTCCTTCGGCTTTCAGAAGTTCATTTGTACCAACTTTTCTTACATATGATATCTGAAGAGGAATAAACACTTTATCGTGAAAAATATCAATAAATTTTTGAAAGATGCGATATAATTAATCGATTGACCAAAATAAAATGTTAACCACTCTGAAAATCACTAAAATTTGATTACGTTATCGATACATAAACTTTCCTTTTTTAAATTTAAAAAATCATCGTTGTTTGTTCTTTCGAAAGATAGACAACAACATCGAAGAAACAAATTTTAAGCCATACCGTAAAAGCTCTATTAACCCCCCGGGTGGTTTATTCAATTTCGAACATTCCGGAGAGGGGGCTTAAAAGAGAGGGGGGCTTCTTAGAGAGGGGAGACTTATTCAAAAATCAAATGACAAGGCTATATATGATAGCTTTTTAGTTCTGCTAGCGACCCAGGTTTCAGGGCAATTTTTGCGGCTTGCTTTGTTTTTGTTTATGTCTTCACCAACCGAGTATGGAATTCCCTTTGTCTGAATCACAAATTGCTTTGTATCTAAGTGTCAATGAAAAGTAGCGAGTTCTATTGTAACATCATCTGTCCTTGTTGACGGCACCCCTTTAAACAATGGTCATTTTAAAGGGTTGGAACACCCATATCAAAGGTTTCGAAAAACTTACTTTAGGATACATTGTTGACGGTTTAGCAGTCTGAGCTCGGCAAGAATCAACATCATGACATTTAACTGAGAAACAATTCTTCCCTAACATGAACGCCAAATGACATTGCGTCATCTCACAGCAAATTCTGCGGCATTTATCCATGTCATCAACCTGACCGTTGTCGTGGAAATCTCCAGCATCGACGCCGCCTTTTAATGTTACTTTGTCAACAACTTTTGTTTTTGGACATTTGATCGGAGCAGAGCCCTTCTTTGTTGTGTCGTCTGAAAAGTAAAGAGTTGAATTTATATTAAAATATGGGATGGTTAGGAGAGAGACATTGTTTTGAGATAAGCGTGTAAATATTGGCGGGCGAGAGATTTTGGGGAAAGCATCTTTCTAAGATCGAACACTCTTACCTGCATCTGAGGGTCTTCAAAACCAAGCATTCTTACACAAGTTTTCATGTTTGCAAAATAAGGTTTAAAGCTTGGTGCACACTGGAGTAAACGTGGTTAGAATTTAGATGACGCATTTTTGAAATTTTTTAATGAACTTTAAATGATTACATTGTACGTTCTTTGGAGAACTAAAACTGACAGAACATGTTGGATAGGCACATTCTAGCTTGCAGATGGGTCGATAGAAATTATGGTAGTGGAAAAAGCAGTAAAACTAGCTGTTAACAAAGTTAAGTGACTGCAGCTCCAAGCAAGATTGAAAAGTCTGCCTTGCGCGCAATCTATATGAAAACAATAGTCTCTTGTTTGAGAAAAAGAGCTTGTGCAAATGGACCTTTTCGCTATTCTACAAAAACCTTTATCATACCTTTTGCAGGTGTTGTAGTTGTTGCAACAGCACCTTCAGCTCCAGAATCCCGTGACGTCACATAAGCAATTTGCGGATTGAATATTGAAGGCTGCGCAGGAACAGTTGTGCACAATTTTTTATCTTTACATTGAACGCTGAAACAGTTTTGTGCAAGCATAAAAGCCAGGTCGCAACCGGCTTGTTGACAGCAAATATTATAACATTGTGCAAGGTCATTTACTTTGCCAACATCAGTGAAACCACCGGCCTGTAGTCCGCCTTTTAGCGTTACTTTGTCAAGTGGTTTCATTACAGGGCATGTATGTTTTATTGAACTTTTTTCTTGAAGTTGAACTGTAGATAAAAAGGAACGTACACATTAAAGAGATAAACTTGCAAAACAGATTTCTAGCATGTTATCACACAATGTGTTAATGGCAATATTTCTAAACAAGCCGCCTGTAGCTGTGTAAACTTGAGCTCAAGGTCTCGCGTAGTGACTAAAACTCAAAACAGTGCTTCATAAACATTTTTGCAGGCAGCAACTTCATTCAAATACATTCTGCAATGCCTTGCCTGCAAATCAATCCTTGATTTCGCAAATGAATGGCAAAAATCATCACAACATTGCAATTTTGGCTGACGATTTACGTGTCTCCTCTGCCACAAATCTTCCCGACTTGGAAGATACTAACCCTTTCGGATGCTGTTGAAATTGAAACGGATAACAAAGCTTGAAATCTTTAGAATGAATTAGTATCAGCTTCTGCTTTTAGTCACATACACACTGGAAGCTTTTTTACGATGGGATCGCCAACTGTCGGATGATAATTCATAAACTGGTATGCAACCCAAGTATTCATAAAGTTGACTTGGACTTAAATTTCACGCAATAAGGTTAGCTGTACAAAAAATTGTTTGCCATGAAAAGCAACTTCTGCTTAGCTTTGTCGTGGCTATAAAAGGAAATTAGGCCGTCTTTGGGGGAGTGGGCTCCCGAGACACTAATAAAGACCTCTCATCATTCATAAACCCAATTACAACAGCATAGGTTCCAAATCTTTAAATCGGTGTAAGAAGGTGGGTTTAAAATTCTATGATCTATTTCTTTTGATTGAATGATTTGAAAGAAATTTTACCTATATATCTATAATTCTACCGAAGGAATGTTAAAATTCTATGATCTATTTCTTTTGATTGAATGATTTGAAAGAAATTTTACCTATATATCTATAATTCTACCGTAGGAATGTTAAGAAATCTTGAATAGTTTTCGAAATTACAGCGTATTCTATATTTCAACTCATTTGAGGATATGACGTCATCAAATTTCTAAATCGTAAACCAGAAGAGTGACAGACTTTTTGCTTGATACCATATTGTAGACATCCATAAACTATGGCGTTCTTGAAAAACTATTTCATTTTTCGTCAAACAGTTTAGAAATTACGATGATTTTAAATTTTTTCAAATTTTCTTTTGAATTCTCAAAAAAGAAGGAAAACACTGTTTAATTCTGAAATGTTGAATATTTCATTAAAGTCCAACGGTAGAATCATAGCAAATTAACTAAAGTGTCTTTCAAGCCATTCGGTTATGAGAAATAGGTTGTAGAATTTTACACTGACATTTATAAAGATTTGGAACCTATACCGGGTGACCCTGAAAAAAGTGACCCAACGCAATCTGTTATAGAAAAAAAGGTAAGTGTCAGATTGAAATATTTCAAACGTTGTTCTGTCGCTAAAAGACCAGCCTAGATTTTGAGCATTTTTCGCAATTTTTTTGGGCACAGGAAAGTTTCCGAATTAAGGAATTTGGGGAAAAGGGCAAGCTTGAAATTCTCAAAAAGTCGTCAAAAACAGTAGATCGTTTTGAAGCCATTTCAGATCTTCAAAACAACAAGGAGCGTGTTTCATTCTGGCCTGAGAATATTTTTCAAGTACCTGGGGACTATAAATTTGCTCTGAAGACTTCCAACAGGGCTACCTATATTCCCAGGTTGAAATGAAACACACTCCTCGTTGTTTTGAAGATTTGAAATGGCTGTAAATCGATCCCCTGTTTTTGACGACTTTTTGAGGATTTCAGGCAGGCCCTTTTCCTCGAAATCCTTAATTTTGGAAATTTACCGGACCGAAAAAAATAGCGAAAAATACTCAAAGCACAGGCTAGTCACTTAGCGACAGAACAACGTTTGAAGCATTTCAATCGTCCACTTACTTAATTTTCTGCGACAAATTGCGTTGGATCACTTTTTTTTGGGTCACCCGATATTCTAATTACAACATACCAGTATGCTTGACTCCTTCGCTATTCCATCGAGTAACATATGACACACTTGGATGAAAATTCGATTTCTTCGCAGGCTGCAGTTCACAACTTTTATGATCTGCGCATCCAACGAGGTAGCAACTTGAAGCTAGCGTAAACGCGAGATCACACGCAGGAAACTCGCAGCATTTTTTCTGACATTCTTCCATCGTTGATACTCCACCGACATCTTTATACGTTCCCGCGTGTATGCCTCCTTTCAGTGTAACCTCTTTATAGATTGGACTCGGTCTGCATTGGCCAGCCATGTTCATATCGGTTGCATTGGCTACAAAATGAAACAGAATTACCACAAGCTATTCAATAAACTCAATTTGTGAGATCTAAGGCAAATTTTCATCCATAAAAACATTTAAAAACATTCCTACTCTGCATCTAAAAATATCTTGGGGCAAGGTGCTCAGCCGTAGCTGAAGGTCCTGCAAAAAAGAAAACTGAATTCATTGAACGGCTTTGCAAAAGCTTTAGGACAATTGTATTTGCTTGGCACGGATTGTAGTACCGTGTAGATAATACAAGGGAGGTTGTCTCAAATACTGTTGGAACACGTCACAACACATCACAATGCAATGGATCATAATACATTAAAACACGGTAAAACGCAGTAAGATACATTAAACGTAATGAACACAAGTACAGCACAGTGCAAAACAAAACACAAGACAGGACGACATAACACAACACAGGGTTAGGGTTAGGGTCACAACACAACACATAGGATAAAACCGTACAGGAGCAACAACAACAACAACAACAACAACAACAACAACAACAACAACAACAACAACAACAACAACAATAAAACATTATGTTACAAATCATTAGATTACATTACAACATACAAACATGCTGTACGAAAATAGACATTACAATATACACAATACATAATAATACACACCTAACAGCAACAACATGATACATAAAATAAGGTTACATGGAGCAGGCAGTGTCAGAAAAGATTGACCGATATTTCCTTAGGAAAGCTCAGGCATTGGGTATCCTAAAGATATTTAGCACAGTTCTGCATTTCCAAATAGAAATTTATACAATTTCATTATTCAAATTATCTAATTTTGGCGGGTTACTACCNACAACAACAACAACAACAACAACAACAACAACAACAACAATAAAACATTATGTTACAAATCATTAGATTACATTACAACATACAAACATGCTGTACGAAAATAGACATTACAATATACACAATACATAATAATACACACCTAACAGCAACAACATGATACATAAAATAAGGTTACATGGAGCAGGCAGTGTCAGAAAAGATTGACCGATATTTCCTTAGGAAAGCTCAGGCATTGGGTATCCTAAAGATATTTAGCACAGTTCTGCATTTCCAAATAGAAATTTATACAATTTCATTATTCAAATTATCTAATTTTGGCGGGTTACTACCATAAATTTGAATAGTTTATATTACTCCACGCAAAGGTCGTGGGGGGGGGGTACATGACTTGTGGATGGACGGGCGTATGCCGCCCGGTGTTCAGAAAGGTACCCTCTTCTAATTACCGAAAGTTGCCTTGGTTCTCATTTCTATGATGAATTTTGGCGGAAAACTGCCCATTTTAAACAATTTTTGCGAATTCAGCGAAACCCCACCCATGTTTATGGAAAATCGCCGAAAAAAAGACCCATGTTTAGAGAATTTTGGGCCCAAAAACCCACCCATATGGGCGGCACATCCGTACCATGAACATGTTATGTACCCCCCCCCCCGGATGCAAAGGTAATCTTCAGGTACTATACTAGTTAGTCCAAATTTGTTAGAATATTAGTGCTCAGCAGACTCAGCAATTCTTATATGATATGAGGTTCTGATAGAGATTTCAGTCAGTTGTCAAGTGAAATATAACTCAAGGCAATATAAATTAAAATTTAGGTTAGTGGCCTAAACATAATAAAAAAAGTTACGAATTTCTTCAGTGGCGTATCCAACGTTTCAGTCATAGTCATGAGAGAGTCTGAATGTTGTAAGTCTGTTAAAAGTGCTGTCAGTGAGGATTTAAGAAATAAGACTTTATTCCCTAGGAGACATCAATAATATTTGCTACTCCTTAGGGATTCCTGTGGAATTTTCCTGATTGGTATTCTTATTACAGCAACCTGGAGAGGCTATTACAAGACCAATTCGCCGTTTGTTAGCTTTAACAAAACGCAGTCAGTTTACGCGAAAATCTTTGCGAATTCTGCAGCCCCCTAATAAACAATGCTATAAACTATACTGTATGTTTAGCAACAAATCATTCGCAAAATTAGCACTTATTCTTCTATCTCCGCCAAAATTCATCCAGCGACAAACACACCACGTGGGATCTGCCACTGAAGAAAACGAGGCCGTCACAGCCTCGAAGCCTCACCCGGCCTCTTTCCAGCTCTGACATGTGATATCTCCACCGTAGTGTCCCCTGGCTTTGTCAGCACAGTTTCACAGCTGTCGTCACTCACACATTCGACACCATAGCAACGATCTTTGCTTTTGAATGCAACCCCGCAGAGGGGCATTTTGCAGCATAAATCTACACATGTTTCCATATTTGGTGTGTAACCAAGATGATGAAATGTCCCAGCTCCAATTCCCTCCCGGAATTTTGTGTTTTTCTGAACCGGAGTCCATCTGCATAACCAAGGGTCTTCGTTTGTCTTTGCTGACTGGACTATTCGTGAGGAAAATTATCAAGCCCTTAGAAAGAGGGCTTTCAAGGAGAAATGTGAAATGTTTTCAATGTAGCCTACTATATAGGTATACAGTTTCTACAAGCGTCATACTTACTGCTATTGATATAGGGGTGAATAGTGTTGCTGTTGTTGTTGTTATTGTTGTGAAGATAGGCCTAACTATCTAGCCCTAACTTTCAAGGAAAAATGTGAAATGTTTTCAATGTAGCCTACTATCTAGGTATACAGTTTTTACAAGCGTCATATTTACTGCTATTGATACAGGGTAATTAGTGTTGCTGTTGTTGCTGTTGTTGTTGTTATTGTTGGGAAGATAGGCCTAACTATCTAGGCCTAGCTCCTCGAACTTGTCAACGAATAGATAACGAGGGTGTGAACACTCTCATAAAGACATTGGGAATAGTGAACTGTGCGTTATGAGGCGAATCAGTTATAGAAACCTAACATACAAAAAAAGTGCTTCTAGAACCCCCTACAAATTTGAGATAATCATTCTAAAAATAATATGAAATGCACCAAAGCCAGTTATATACGAATAAACTAAACCTGTAGTATCTACATGGTGAATACTGAATCTGCTTGGACACTAAATCTGTTTGCAGTATATTCGAATCGATCAGATCTTTTCAGATTTTTTAAATTGCCAAGGAATTTCAAAAAGAAATTTAGCATGTGTAACTTGCAGGATGTTTGAGCCTCTCGATAACTTCAAACATGTCAAAATCCTTGTCAAATAGTTTCTTAAGTCACAGCCAAAGGATTTGGAGAAAACTCTCGACACTTAAAATCAGTAACTCAGAAAAAATAAACAGTCCAAGAGCCCTTTCGACATTTCGAACCCAAACCCGACATTCTTTCTCTGGCCCACCAGGTACAACGTAAACTGAACTAAAGGGGATACTTTTAGAATATCATGCATTGTTTCATGCAGGTGACGATAAGGTAAATTTTAAAACAAGGTCTTGATAGATTTAGCAATTTTCCTTTAAAAATTGAGCCGCAATAGGACATACCCAAAGCTTGTCCATCGACATTTCTCTTTTTTACAGCAATTTACTGATTCAAAAATTTTTAATTCAAGAAAACGTTTACTGCAAATAAACATGAGCATTACGAGGTAAGGTTAGGTTTTGTACAAGGCAGCTCAGTCAGCCCTTTGCTAAAGGTTTTATATCGGTCTCAGTTCGTTAGCTGAACCATTCAAGACTTGAAATTAGCCTCCGGCAAAGATATGTTCTTCCACAGATATTTTTGGTAAGTTCCGAATGCTTTCCAAACTTTCTACTGTTTCATTTGGCTGACGTTGAAGTGGCTTTTAGAATACACAATTTCATTTTGTTGCAACTTTGATAAAAATAAAAATTTGGCCCGCGAAGGAACACGAACAGTCGATATGCCCTAATAATAAAAGGATTTTGCAGTTTTGGTCCAGAAGAACACGCTCGATATCTCAATAAAAATCGAACTTTACCGGAGTGCTGCACATCATAAAATCAAAACATTCTGGGCAAGGCAAGAACTTCTAAATGTGCAGTTTTAGCAGCTAACTTCTGCTCAGTTTACCTAAGTTTAAATATCATTAATTGAAGTGCTGCACATAACAAAATTTATTAGAATTTCGGCGAAAATTCCAAGGTGAAGATGATTCAACCTGCGTGATCGATAAAACAGGATCATAGGATCACAATCGGGAATCAAAACATGAAAAAGAATCTCACCTATTTGCATTAAACTCCATATTACAAAGATGAAGAGATGTTTTACAAAGTTTGTATCCATTTTAGGCCGTGTTGTGTCAAGCGTAGAGAAGTGATGTCAAAAGGTCTTGTATGCCGTTATATCTCAACGATTCCTTCCCAAGATGTCTTTCATGGCTCGGGTTGTAAACAATCTCCAACATAAACGTTTGTTTATTTTCCTTCCTCGGGTTTCCACTCTCCTTTCTTGTTTATCAAAGCATCATTTCGCTCTACAATCAAGAAAAAACTTCACGGTAAATTCACGAATTCGAATTTTGCACAGATTGCCATAGTCTGTAATATTACGTCAATCTCCTAGAATCCATTAACAAAGCGGCAAGACAATAGAAAATCACGTGACTATTAGTTTGCTTATTCTAGTAGTTGGTTTCGGGCGTTGCCACATGCAAATTTCGACAGGTTTCAGTGATCAAGAGGCATTCCTGCTTAAACTTCGCAAACCTCTGAAATATTCGCCGATTTTCGTAATCGCTTCGATTCATATTAATTTAGAACTTAAAAAGCCCTTGTCTAGCATTGAATCACAGGGCAAAATGCTAATTAGGAATAACAAAATACTGCATAGGTTTAAGCATTAAAGAGAGGTTAGCCTCTGATTCAAATCGCTTTCGCAGGTTAGTTTAATTAAAAATGAAAAATCGTGCATGAATCGAGTAGGCCCAGTCCCGACCCTTGATTACCAACCCAAAGGGCTTTGTCTAGCAGTAAACAATGGGGCAATATGTCAATTAACGACAAGAAAATACTACCTAAAGTTAAGCATTCAAGAGGGGGTAACCTCAGACTCAAATCGCTTTCACAAGATAGTTTAATCAAAAATTAAAGGTCGTGGATGAAACGAGTAGGCCTGGTCCCGACCCTTGATTCTAGACCCAAAGACGCTTGTCTGACAGCAAATTAAAAAGCAACTGCCAGTTAAATTTAAGAAAATGCCTTCCAAATTCTAAATTCTAAATTCAATTATTCAAAGAGGTTGGAATCTCATTCAAGTCGATGTTCTAACGAAACTTTAATTAAACATGAAAGACCGACGGTGAATCGAGTATTTTCAATATTTGAATAGCTTTAATCAAGGAACTCTGAAATCAGCAACAAGAATACTTCGTTTCGTGATGAACCTGCATGCAGTTCAACTTTAAATTAAAAGCCCTCTTGAGCCTTTTTAACTGTTTGAATAAGGTAAATCATTTTAATTAGGCACAAAGTGCAAATCTGAGGTTTGCTGATTAATTGCCAAACAACCAAGTTATTGATAACAGTAAGAAAAATAGCAAAATTTAAGTCAACTATCGAGGATTCAAATGAAATAAGTTTGCAGTAATTTCACAAAAACTTTCATTTCAGAAATTGCAAACTTGCAACAGTCTCCTGGGGCACCCAGTACAGTTTTGAAGCCGAGTCTTTTAATGGTTGGAAACTTTTAGTTAGCTTTGGGACCGGAAACAAACCCAAACCACAAACTAAGATCTCTCTGTAGATTTCTTGGTTCATTTTTGCTTTTAACTTGAGACAAAAAGTATAACTAACGCGATATCTTATCTCCCTCAGGCTCAGCTGCGAGGGACTACCAACTATATATTTTGCACCACACTCTTTTTTTATAAGAATACTATAAATTTTGTCCAGCCTCGATATTCTTGAGAAATTTTCGTTTTGAGCTCGAGTATACTCTCAAAGTATTCTTATATTTTTCAAATCTGATATGAAAATAGCCGCCCTCGAATAGAAACCATGCTTTTGAAAATATGAGATATGTCAGTCATGCGATTCTCTGTTATGAACATAGCAAAACGGCCAACGGCTGAAAAATGAGACACAAGNGTAGGCCCAGTCCCGACCTTGATTACCAACCCAAAAGGCTTTGTCTAGCAGTAAACAACGGGGCAAAATGTCAATAAACGACAAGAAAATACTACCTAAAGTTAAGTATTCAAGAGGGGGTAGCCTCAGACTCAAATCGCTTTCGCAGGTTCGTTTAATTAAAAATTAAAGGTCGTGGAAGAACCAAGTAGGCCCAGTCCCGACCCTTGATTACCAACCCAAAAGGCTTTGTCTAGCAGTAAACAATGGGGCAATATGTCAATAAACGACAAGAAAACAGTACCTAAAGTTAAGCATTCAAGAGGGGGTAGCCGAGCCCCAGACTCAAATCGCTTTCACAGGATAGTGTAATCGAAAATTAAAGGTAGTGGATGAAACGAGTAGGCCTGGTCCCGACCCTTGATTCTAGACCCAAAGACGCTTGTTTGACAGCAAATTAAAAAGCAACTGCCAGTTAAATTTAAGAAAGTGCCTTCAAAATTCTAAATTCAATTATTCAAAGAGGTTGGAATCTCATTCAAGTCGATGTTCTAACGAAACTTTAATTAAACATGAAAGACCAACGGTGAATCGAGTATTTTCAATATTTGAATAGCTTTAATCAAGGGACTCTGAAATCAGCAACCAAAATACTTCGTTTCGTGATGAACCTGCAGTTCTACTTTAAATTAAAAGCCCTCTCGTGCCTTTTTAACTGTTTGAATATGGTAAATCATTTTAATTAGGCACAAAGTGCAAATCTGAGGTTTGCTGATTAAATTGCCAAATAACCAAGCTATTGATAACAGTAAGAAAAATAGCAAAATTTAAGTCAATCAACAAGAATTCAAACGAAACAATTTTGTAGCAATTTGACTAAAAGTTTTCATTTCAGATATTGCAAACTTGCAACAGTCTCCTGGGGCACCCAGTACAGTTTTGAAGCCGAGTCTTTTAATGGTTGGAAGCTTTTAGTTAGCTTTGGGACCGGAAACAAACCCAAACCACAAACTAAGATCTCTCTGTAGATTTCTTGGTTCATTTTTGCTTTTAACTTGAGACAAAAAGTATAACTAACGCGATATCTTATCTCCCTCAGGCTCAGCTGCGAGGGTCTACCAACTATATATTTTGCACCACACTCTTTTTTATAAGAATACTATAAATTTTGTCCAGCCTCGATATTCTTGAGAAATTTTCGTTTTGAGCTCGAGTATACTCTCAAAGTATTCTTATATTTTTCAAATCTGATATGAAAATAGCCGCCCTCGAATAGAAACCATGCTTTTGAAAAAATGAGATATGTCAGTCATGCGATTCTCTGTTANTTGGTTCATTTTTGCTTTTAACTTGAGACAAAAAGTATAACTAACGCGATATCTTATCTCCCTCAGGCTCAGCTGCGAGGGTCTACCAACTATATATTTTGCACCACACTCTTTTTTATAAGAATACTATAAATTTTGTCCAGCCTCGATATTCTTGAGAAATTTTCGTTTTGAGCTCGAGTATACTCTCAAAGTATTCTTATATTTTTCAAATCTGATATGAAAATAGCCGCCCTCGAATAGAAACCATGCTTTTGAAAAAATGAGATATGTCAGTCATGCGATTCTCTGTTATGAACATAGCAAAACGGGCAACGGCTGAAAAATGAGACACAAGTATGCGAGCTGAGGCTGAGCAATATTCTTATAGTATTCTTTAAAAAAATTGGATGATTCTGAGCCTGAATATTCTTATAAACATTATTCTTATAAAAAGAGTGTGCATTTAAATTTGGCTTTAAAGTGTTTAGAGTTTCATTACCTTCAGAAAGAAGTGTTCGTTCTTAAGAAGACGGTTTTGTCATTGCTAATGGTCTTAAAACAAAATCATCGTCAAAATTATTAGATCACTAAAATATTTAGTGGCAGCCATTCTTCAGCAAGTGCTCGCTTGCAAAAACTGAGCTAAACTCAAGCAAATATGCAAAATGTGCTATACATCCCTCGTCCGATAGGTACAATGTTTGGCCTATATTGAAAAGGGGTGCGGGAAATCTACTGCTGCAATAACAATGGAGGGGAGGGGCTTTTCATTATCAAATGTTGATGATGATTCTAGCTCAAAAGGTCATTTAAGTTTAGAACTTTTGATTTCTAAATTATTTCAAATTTCAAATATGATTTGGTTCTGTTCACAGCAAGGATGAATTTCGTAGAGCAAAAGAATCAGGTATCCGACAATACAATGCGATTTTAATTCTAAAGAATGGATTTCCACACCTTCATTGCACCCAAGCAAAATGTTTTGCTTTCTCTGTTTATTTTGATTGATTGAGTAAGCTCAGAGGTGTGAAATCTATTCATCACAAATAAACCACTTTGTCTTTTTGGATACCTGATCGTTTTGTTTTAAAAATTCATCCCTGATGCTGTTCACACGTTTCCCTGTTCACCCATTTTGTTGTCCTACGTTCATTTTACTCAAGATAAATTGAGAGTTACACAGAAGAGACACAAAGTTTAAAAGCATTTGTCTTAGTTTAAAAATGTTTATTAATCATATATGTTTACAAAATAATTTTAATACTCGTGTGTACAATATGTGCATACTTAGTTCAAATTAGAATAACAACCTAGTTCAGTTAAGATTAATACTACTTTTAAATGTTGATCAAGTCGTTCTACTTTTAGCAGCTAGAGAAAGCAGAACACGATTAGTTGATTTGGTAAGGTTTATATCCTCATTTCCATCAATGTCCATGGACAAACTTTTGAAATACACCCAATTTGAGGCCTAAATAAAGGAAAATCCACAAATACCAGATACCGCTGTATGATTAATGTTACTCACAGAAGCAAGCATCTCAATTACGATATATTTAATTTGTCAAAATTTAGATCAAGATTATTACATGTACCTTATTTCTTCAGCATGGAATTATGCTTGAGTTTAAGCTCGAAGCTTGGAGCAAAACTAAAGTCTGCGCAGGGCAGAACTGAAAAAGGCCTATGAGAAAATTTCAGTTTTAATACCAGTAGCACAAAAAGAACTCTGTACTCCATTGACGGTTATTTAAGTGTTAGGAGCATGGTGCCGGAGTTTTAGTCCTTTTTATAAGCAACACTTAATTTTTTAGCATTATTCATTATCATAATTAAAACAACACCAGTAATTTAAAGCCATTGGCTCTGTCTATACGACCAATTATACGATCTCTTCTCCAGAAATATCGTTGGATTGTCTCAAAATAACATTTCCCTGTACAACAGGAATACCTTTGCTGTGATTTATAGAGTTTTCCACGAACAAACGGACAATTCATGCAAGAATCACATTTGTCTCCTTCAAGGGACTGCTGGAATGTAAGTTCCAAGTTGCTTTGGAGTATCTGCATTGGCATCTGCGACGGGAATCTCAGACTTTTTCGGCGCTATAAAGGAATCAGAAACGAAAAATCAAATCTCTGCGTACGTGCCCATATTTTCGGCTGATGTGGAGAAGCTAAATTAAGATCGATTTACAGCCATTTCATATCTTCAAACAATGAGGAGCGTGTTTAATTTTAGCCTGGGAATAGGCAACTGAGTCGAAAGTTTTCAAACACGTTTGTATGTCCCAAGGTACCTACAAAATATTCCCAGGCTGAAATGAAACACGCTACTCGTTGTGAAGAAATTTTGAAATGGCTTTAAAGCGATCCCCTATTTTTGACGATTTTTTGAGGACTTCAAGTAGGCCCTTTTCCTCGAAATCCTTACTTTGGGAAATTTACCGTGCCGAAAAAAATTGTGACAAATGCTCATAATATAGGCTTGTCCTTTAGCGACAGAACAACCTTTGAAGTATGTAGAAGTCCCCTGAGACTTCTTAAGTTTAACTTTCCATAATAGAGCAATAAGATTGTAACAATTTGAAAATTCTATTTTTAGCCTTGTCTCCATGGTTACCAATTTGTCATACAACTCTCTGTGAAAGACATACTTTGTATCTCTCTTAATCATGTTTAATTGGTCTAATAAAGTCTAAATTATGAATTTATCTATGTTTTTATATATATATGTTTCATTTCTTTATGAAAGCTCAAGTTTCATGACCTTTTAACAAGCTTTCATTCATATGACGTCATACGACATCATAATGATTATCATGCTCTAGCAACAACAACAACATCGCTAATTGAATTATGATTTCAAATGTTCATTGTTTATATAATTAACTACCTTTGTGCAAAATTTGGTTGCCATATCTCCTATGACAACAGAGATAGACAGGGGCGTGGAATCCGCCCCCCCCCCGGCATTGCGTGTTTCAAAACACCCAGGTCAGATAGGGTTAAGATAGTTTACGTTGAAACTGTTTTCTGTAGTATGAGTGCCATCATTCAAAGTATTTCATGTCTTAGTTTTAGCTGAGAATACAAATTAAAATTGAAAAAACTGAAATTAAAAAAACTTACCCATGGTAATTTCTCCTCGCTTCACATACGCAATAGTTGGATTTTTATCAAGAACACTTTTCGGTGCAGCTTTCGGTTTACAAGCATTCTCATTTCCACATTCCATTGAATAACATAATCTCCCAAGCATCAATGCAACATGGCATCTCTTTTCTTCGCAGCATCTCTCAATGCACTTATCAATCTTGTCCAATCCTTTTTGTAGTTTCACTGTTCCTGCAAGCATGCCTTGTTCTAAGACTGTGCTGTTTCGAATTTCCCCATCAATTGAACATTTCTTGTCAGGATGAATAACTGTGCCATCTGCGGTAAAAAGAGTTAAAATGAAAAGGGAGTTTTAAATTGGTGTCCAGTGTAAAAAAAACAGTAAAAACCCACTTATAAGAACCTAAGGCCTAAAATGTTCTAATTTCACCCCATTACAGAAGAACCTATTCATCCTGAAATTCAAGGAAGGTTCTTATCTTTAAAAAAGTTAAAAGTAAATTACTGGTTGGTAATATGTGATAAAATGTTTCAAGAAATTTAGCCAAATACTTAAGTAGATACAAATTATATGTAAAAAATTCCTTGTACGAATGGATTTGATACAGATAAGGCTAGGTAGATAAGGTTGTTCTTTATAAAATTGTGTCATGATAGTGAGTACGTGAAAACCTTGTTTTCTTATATTTGGCATAAATTCCCGAAGATCTGTAATTAATTCTTTTGATAAGAACCTATTTAAGAACCTCGCATCCTCAGGGTGATTTCAAAATGTAAGGTTCTTATATGNGTGTAAAAAAAACAGTAAAAACCCACTTATAAGAACCTAAGGCCTAAAATGTTCTAATTTCACCCCATTACAGAAGAACCTATTCATCCTGAAATTCAAGGAAGGTTCTTATCTTTAAAAAAAGTTAAAAGTAAATTACTGGTTGGTAATATGTGATAAAATGTTTCAAGAAATTTAGCCAAATACTTAAGTAGATACAAATTATATGTAAAAAATTCCTTGTACGAATGGATTTGATACAGATAAGGCTAGGTAGATAAGGTTGTTCTTTATAAAATTGTGTCATGATAGTGAGTACGTGAAAACCTTGTTTTCTTATATTTGGCATAAATTCCCGAAGATCTGTAATTAATTCTTTTGATAAGAACCTATTTAAGAACCTCGCATCCTCAGGGTGATTTCAAAATGTAAGGTTCTTATATGCGGGTTTTTACTGTAAACAAAGGAACTTTGAATCAGAACAGTATCATAGCTTGGATCAGAACAGTATGATAGGGGACCAGATGATCAAGTGGGGAACAGATGACAAAAGGTGTCCTTCCCCGCTGTGGTTGGTGCATAGTAATATATCTATTCTGAAGTTTTTAATTTTTTAGATCAATATATGTATATATAAAAAGAATAGTATCACCAGGTCACTCAGAAAGTTTTTCGAGAGACGGTTACACTTTTTAGTAACAAGACCAGTATTCACTCCATAAAAATCTTTATTCGTGAAATCTTCTTTGCGAGCATTGGAAAATAGTGGATAAAGGGGACATCAATTAGCTGTAATTTAGCTATTTTAGCAATTTCATTTTTAAACGCCTACTATTAATGATGACAATGATTAAATATTGGTGACAAAATCCTCTCGGAGCATTATATTGGAGGAAGTATAAGTAAATTAGAATTTACTAAAAATCCTTGGTTTTGAAACGTGCAAAATGGCACAAAAATCACGAAGAATATGCTCACATAAAACTTAACTCTACAGGGAGATGAATGCATTTGCGTACTGTTTTGTATGAAGAGATCTTTTCTGCTTTGGCTGAGACCAATTGTGGCTTATGGCATTTCTGATGCATTTGGCAAACAAGGATTTTTCCTGCACTATATTCACCTATATTTCCAGTGCTACAAAAATATCAGAGAAATTTAAAAAATTTATTTTGCCTTGCAGCTATCGACCAGAGTTCGATTCACGGCATCGAGTACTTTATGTAGTAAGAATTTCCAAACAATGAACTCTTTCTGGTGCATCCCACGGATCGATCAGTCAAGCATCTAGTCAACCAATCAATCAATCAATTAATCAATTAATCAATAAATCAAACGATACACACCCGGCCGTAACTTGACTCCAAACTTGCGTTTGATGATATATTGCACCTGTTTATCAAACTGCACCTGTTTATCCCTGCGTTCGCCCACACCATTGTACTGCAAATCTTCATCAGGGATTACACGGCAACTTTCTTCACTGTAGCATTTCACCAAAAAGCAATTTCTTCCAAACATGTACGCTACATCACAGTCAGGATTCTCACAGCACAGCCTCGTGCAGATATGTGATTTGCCTACTTTGCCAACATCTCTGAAATCTCCGGCCTGGCCTCCATTTGCAAGCCTCGATTGAGTGTAAAGTTTTGACTGGATGCATTCAACGTGGTGGGAGAACAACGAGGATGGCACTTTAACTAAGAGCAACAAAGTAATGATTTTCAAAATCAACAACAAACTATGCCCAGAAAGCTTGTGGAATAAATTTCAGCAAAGACGTGAGATCTCTTGTTATAATACCAGAAACTGTAGGAACCTAGAAATCCCAAAGATGAACTTAGAAAAGACGAAAAAAGGCTTTCACTACACCAGTCTTAGCGTGTGGAATAACATTCCAATTGAAATTAGAGAACTCCCCTTGATCTATCNAACACGCAATTTGACTGTCAAATGATATTGCATTTTACGTACAACAGTGAAAGTCTGTCCCAAGTAAGATGTCACCTGAGATTTGCAATAACGCAAAATTCCTTTGCGAAACACTTCTATTGTTGCTATTCGCGGGCATTTGCAGGTGACATCTAATTTGAGACAGACTATAATGCACGAAGTATTATAATTTTAACTATAAACAATTCTTAAAAATCCTCTTGTGTCGGATCCTTCTGTCGTATTCTTTTTCTGCATTTCACAAATCACCTGACCAATGAATCGCTCTTTCTTCTATTCCAACTACTTTATCGTTCCTTATTTCATGCTTACAGATGAGGGGCTATGCCCGAAACGTCTATTCATAATATTCAAGGCTAAATATTTCATCTATAATTACTATTTATAATTATTATATCATATCATATTATATCATATAATAGTATATTACATTATATTACATTATATTATATTATATTATATTACATTATATTATATTATATTATATTATATTACATTATATTATATTACATTATATTATATTATATTACATTATATTATATTATATTACATTATATTATATTATATTATATTACATTATATTATGTTATATTATATTACATTATATTATATTATATTACATTATATTATATTATATTATATTATATTACATTATCCTATATAATAATAATTAATATCTTCGTGTACATCTAAAGAATTATAGCCGTACGTGCAAACAACTAAAACAGTTATGTCTCAAAGTGTTGGAGTTTCCCGCAATTTTCGACAACATTACGTTTGATGTTTCATACAGTCCTGTAGAGCTTCCAACAATTTCACTGCAATATGTAGATATCCTGGAAGCGTGCCAGCTGTAAAAAGAGATAGGCACAAAAACATGCAAGATTTTGAATACAACAGCAATCTAGTGCCATCTCGTTGCGAAAATATTTGTTGGTTTCACTTTCTTTCAACTGATTTATGATTTGAAATTTCAGACTCACCGATTTTCTTTTTCTTTCCATAAAGCCACGGAGAAACGAACGCCATTCTTTGTTTGAATTTATAATCCGCACCAGTTGAAGGCAAGGTTTGGCATTTGTCTTCTGTGTAACATTTCACTAAATAACATCTAAGAAGCAACGTATGAGTATGATTAAGATCAAATTGAAGTAAATCCTCAAATTAACAAGGACAGATTCTGTAACACGATAAGGTTGCTTTTGTCGACACCTGAATTCAAAGCGATTAGCGGTTGCCGCCAAGGGAAATTCCCTCAACCAGTAATTCAAAACAAACAAAACCGTAAAAGTTTCTCTGAAACCCATGTAGCTAGCGCGCTCGTTGTGCATTCCAGAAATTTTTTCCAAGAGCAAAATGAGCATAAATCGAAAGAAGGAGCATAAATCTACACATCTACCTCGGGCATTTAATTTGTTTGGTTCAGAAGCTGAGCAGTAAATGTTTTAATTAACCCAAAAAATAAGAGAATTGAATCGCCTCCCAATCGGCTTTTAAACCAAACAAATGAAACTTTCTTTCTTCCTTACAAGACGACTTGGGCAACTCCAATCGTTAGGCCATAACAATCGCAGTTGCTTGTAGCAACATATCATTTTAGGAAAAGAGTAATAAGTTCAAGCAACATCATACCTTTTGCCAAGCATAAAAGCCAGATCACAATCCACTTTAGAATCACAGCAATAATTGATACATGTGTTTATTCCTTTAACTCTTCCAATATCGGTGAATCTTCCGGCTTTTAGCCCTCCAACCAGTTTCATGTTATACATTACTTCGTTGTGTGGGCATTTATCGTCAAGACTTTCTGTTTGCAGGGTCCGAGTTTTATTATCTGATGGAATGAAGTAACAACTTTGTTACTCAACGAATCATAGAACGAAAGAGTTTAAGCCTTAAAGGTGACCTGAAACGAAAATGTTTATTATTGCAAATGGACGGCACAGTCGAATGCTGAAGAATCCTGTTTATATTTCTTTGATATCTCATTTCGTTTTCAAGTTATCCACTGATATTAAGTTGCAGCTGATGACGTCATTTTGTTTGCAAATTACTAGGATAACATATGGAAATATAGCTGTATCTGATCTTTGAAAGGTTACAGCTGTAAGAAATATTTCAGCTGAGCTGAATAGATGTTATATAGATTGCCTCATGACTTAATATGATGTTCAGAAAGGCATGTTAATTGTGCAAAGTTTTTTAATTAGATTTCTCCTTGGAAACATGGNAGACTTTCTGTTTGCAGGGTCCGAGTTTTATTATCTGATGGAATGAAGTAACAACTTTGTTACTCAACGAATCATAGAACGAAAGAGTTTAAGCCTTAAAGGTGACCTGAAACGAAAATGTTTATTATTGCAAATGGACGGCACAGTCGAATGCTGAAGAATCCTGTTTATATTTCTTTGATATCTCATTTCGTTTTCAAGTTATCCACTGATATTAAGTTGCAGCTGATGACGTCATTTTGTTTGCAAATTACTAGGATAACATATGGAAATATAGCTGTATCTGATCTTTGAAAGGTTACAGCTGTAAGAAATATTTCAGCTGAGCTGAATAGATGTTATATAGATTGCTTCATGATTTAATGTGATGTTTAGAAAGGTATGCTGATTGTGCAAAGTTTTTTAATTAGATTTCTCTTCAAACAAAATGACGTCATTGGCCAATCGTACACAATAGTGGATAACTCTAAAATGAAACAAGGTATCAAAACACTTTAAAGGACATTCTTTATCATTCAACTGCGCTAGTCATTTGCATCAATAAAACTTTTCGCTTCACACCACCTTTAAAGCATATGAAAATTGACGTTCAGGGCTTTTAGCTAGAGAAACTCGATAGGTCTTCGGTAAATAGTTTGATGGAAGTAGAGTTTAATGGAAGGGGAGTCATGTTTAGAATGGGGGCTAATTAGATGAGGAGCCTTAAAGAGAGGCGGATAAAAAGACTAGAAAAAACACTGACACCAATAGTCAAGTAGCTTACCAATTTCGATATTTTTCAATCCTCTGCCTGACACATGAGCAATTTGCAAATCTTCATATTCGCCATACATTTGTGGTACTGTCTCGCATGAGCTCTCGTTGGCACATCTAATACCAATGCAATTCTTTTCCTGGCCTTCCATCATTGCCACATCACAATGATCTTGTTTACAGCATTTGTAGATGCATTCCTAAAACAGATCAACAATGATACATATTTAGCTAGCAATTTCGAGCTCAAAGGCCCATAGGAGGGTAGCCTGTTAGCCAGACCCAATTTCAAAGGAAATAGTGGTCTGTTCAATACCGCCATAAAGCTTGTTCAAACCTCGCTTGAGAATTCCTCAGAATAATTTGCTGATTATTTGTAAAAAAACCATTTACCCAGGAAGCTCTTTGAAAATTTTCTGAAAAAGAATACTGCAATCTGAATGCGCCCTGATTATTCTTTGTTCCGCCTTGCATAGAATTCTAATCTCTGACCTAAGGGTCTAATCATGCAATTGATTAAGCTGTCTCCCTTGCTGCACTAAACTAGTTCGCTCTTTGTTTTTATGATAATTTGAGCTGCGAGACAATTCTGCGCATACATTTTCCACAAAACTTGGAAAACAGCCCTCTTGAAATAGAGGCAGTGAACAAGCTTTATGGCGGTATTGAACAGACCACTATTTCCTTTGAAATTGGGTCTGGTTAACAGGCTAATAGGAGGGTTGACTAACATACGGCTCAAATCTTTAAAAAGGCCGGTGTAAAATTCTATTACAGTTTTCTTTGAATCAAATGGCTTGGAAGGAACTTAGGCATTTTGCTGTAAATCTTCCGTGGAAATTTATTGATACCTTGATTAGTTTCAAAATGGTAAAAGGTGCATGATAAAATGAATGACAATTCAGCATCGTCGTTCAGCTCAAAAGATGTGGAAAATGTGGGTGAGTGGCTGAGAGGCATATACAGTTTCTGACTGAAGTTAAGCTCGGTCGAGTGAGGTCACACTCCGGATGGGTGACAATTCGGAGGCCTGACCTCGCAACTGGAACTCACCTCACCGTCCTTCGGAAGGGATGTTAAGTTAGGAGTCCCATGCCTGGTTGCGGCATGCATAGTGGGCTTAAATTAGCGTCAAGTAGCTAGAAATACTTCCAGCACACTTAGAAAATAAATTACAAAAAAATGATTTGTAAATCCTCTTATATCTTCATGTTTCTTAGTAATTTATGCACAGCCACAATTTGTGTAGGTTCAAAAGCCACAGCCATAACTTCATGTTTCTTAAATGCGTGTAGTCTTACGGGAAAGCTTCCAAAGCGTCATGCATTTTTTCTAATAGGACAAATTGATAAGACACAATGTAGATACAGTTACAAAAACACAATTACAAATTGGTAAGACACAATATAGGTTGTGGCGTACCCTAGGATGAAGTCAACGTATCCTACCTGTATATTTTTGGTCTTTCCAAGATTTCTGAAAATACCAGCTTTCTTGCCTCCTTTTAGAGATACACCGTATTCTACTTCAGAGTCTTTACAATGATATTCTTCGAGAATCGTATGACTTGTCACGGCACCAAATAACACTGAAAAACGAATGCGATACAGATTCGACTAAAAATGAGCATAACAAGGTGAAAGCATGCTAGGTGAGTCACAAAACCTCATCTCCGTTTCAAGAGCCATAAATACATACCGTAAAAGTTCTATTAAGCCCCTTCTCTAAGAATCCCTCCTCTCTGATAAGCCCCTCCCCTCTGAGCCAAAAATTTAAAGAAGCCCCCCTCTCTTTTAAGCCCCCGATCCACTTATATTAAATTCCAGAAGTTAGCAAAGATTTTCCATTTATTGAGCTAAATAAGTTTGCATGTTAATTTTGAAATGGTTTGAGATAAAACTGTGTCGAATTTATGTATTTGACTCGTAAAATTGTATGTTGAATCCACAAACTATGGTCTGAAAGAGCTAAAAGGCTATAATATATATCCTGGTCATTTGATTTTGTGAATAATCCCCCCCTCTCTAATAAGCCCCACTCTCTTTAAAGCCCCCCTCTGGAGTGTCTGAACTTAATTAAGCCCCCGGGGGCTTAATAGAGCTTTTACGGTAGACATATGTGCAATCAACAATAGCATCAACTGGTAACACCCTAGCAAGTAAACAAATGATTTGTGGTAGAAAATTTGAAAATAGCCTTAAATAACCGACTCATCGTACTAAACCCATGAAAGCGACAAAACATGCAATCTGTAGAAAGAAGACTGTTAACTCCTGTAAGAGAACAACAAAAATAAACCTGTAACTAGAGAGAAAACTCTACCCTTGCAAGTGGAATCAGACCGATCAACAACTGAAAATAGAAGGTTGTCTATGGCCGATTAGTCAAGCTGCACATGTAAACAAACGAAACCACATGTAAATTGACGAATATGAAAACAAATAAAACCTGCATGATTAACGTAGCAAAAGACAGGAAATGATTTTATGCAAAGATGGGCTTTGAACTATACCATTAGAAAGATATACCCTGAGCTAAATTTGTGTTTTTAGGAGGACCACAGCCGCAACAAATTACAATTATATTACATATTGATTACTTAATACAGCGCATTNAGATTTGCAATAACGCAAAATTCCTTTGCGAAACACTTCTATTGTTGCTATTCGCGGGCATTTGCAGGTGACATCTAATTTGAGACAGACTATAATGCACGAAGTATTATAATTTTAACTATAAACAATTCTTAAAAATCCTCTTGTGTCGGATCCTTCTGTCGTATTCTTTTTCTGCATTTCACAAATCACCTGACCAATGAATCGCTCTTTCTTCTATTCCAACTACTTTATCGTTCCTTATTTCATGCTTACAGATGAGGGGCTATGCCCGAAACGTCTATTCATAATATTCAAGGCTAAATATTTCATCTATAATTACTATTTATAATTATTATATTATATTATATTATATTATATTATATTATATTATATTACATTATCCTATATAATAATAATTAATATCTTCGTGTACATCTAAAGAATTATAGCCGTACGTGCAAACAACTAAAACAGTTATGTCTCAAAGTGTTGGAGTTTCCCGCAATTTTCGACTACATTACGTTTGATGTTTCATACAGTCCTGTAGAGCTTCCAACAATTTCACTGCAATATGTAGATATCCCGGAAGCGTGCCAGCTGTAAAAAGAGATAGGTACAAAAACATTCAAGATTTTGAATACAGCAGCAATCTCATTGCGAAACTATTTGTTGGCTTTACTTTCTTTCAACTGATTTATGATTTGAAATTTTAGACTCACCGATTTTCTTTTTCTTTCCATAAAGCCACGGAGAAACGAACGCCATTCTTTGTTTGAATTTATAATCCGCACCAGTTGAAGGCAAGGTTTGGCATTTGTCTTCTGTGTAGCATTTCACTAAATAGCATCTAAGAAGCAACGTATGAGTATGATTAACGATCAAATTGAATCAAATCCTCAAATTAACAAGGACAGATTTTGTAACACAATAAGGTTGCTTTTGTCAACACCTGAATTCAAAGCGATTAGCGGTTGCCGACAAGGGAAATTCTCTCAACCAGTAATTCAAAACAAACAAAGCCGCATAAGTTTCTCTGAAACCCAGGTAGCTAGCGCGATCGTTGTGCATTCCAGAAATTGTTTTCAAGAGCAAACATGAGCATATATCGAAAGAAAAAGGATATATCTACACATTTACCTCGGGCATTTTATTTGTTTGGTTCAGAAACTGAGCAGTAAGTGTTTTAATAAACCCAAAAAATAAGAGAATTGAATCGCCTCCCAATCAGCTTTTCAACCAAACAAATGAAATTTTCTTTCGTCCTTACACGACGACTTGGGCAACTCCAATCGTTAGGCCATAAACAATCGTAGTTGCTTGTAGCAACATATCATTTCAGGAAAAGACTAATAAGTTCAAGCAACATCATACCTTTTGCCAAGCATAAAAGCCAGATCACAATCCACTTTAGAATCACAGCAATAATTGATGCATGTGTTTATTCCTTTAACTCTTCCAATATCGGTGAATCTTCCGGCTTTTAGCCCTCCAACCAGTTTCATGTTATACATTACTTCGTTGTGTGGGCATTTATCATCCAGACTTTCTGTTTGCAGGGTCCGAGTTTTATTATCTGATGGAATGAAGTAACAACTTTGTTATTCAACGAATCATACAAAAGGAAGGCAATGTCATTCTTAACATCAAAACAACAAAATGGATGTGTAATCCGTTAGATGATGTAATAAACATTGATGCAGCCAACTACTATACCTAGAATTAGTTGCTCTCGCTGCCTCCTGGTGACAACATCAGTGAATACTGTAAACGTTCTGATAACCCCAGAGAGGAATGAATGAAAATTCTTCTAGAATTGAAAATCGAACTCTTGACAGATTTGCTCAAGCTTGGACCTCTGAAGGAGCACGAGTGTGCACCTCTGGGTTGCTGACGTTGCTCGTCAAACCCTAAAGCACCTAACACAAGCGAATCGTTTGCTCCTGGGCTGTCCCTCTCTTACGACTATCACTGGAACAGTTTAAATTCAATTGTAAGTGCCATACATAGTGGGAACTCGCTGACTTTAAGTCCTTTCCCACTATGGATGACACATAGTTAATTAGCCTTGTTGTTTTGCAAATAGTTTGTTTTTTAAGTGAATAAAGAAAAAAAGAAAACAAGTAGTTTCATAAAAGTAAATTTTAATGAAAGGGGAGTCATGTTTAGAATGGGGGCTAATTAGACGAGATACCTTAAAGACAGGCGGATAAATAGGGCTTTTGCGACAATAGTCAAGTGGCTTACCAATTTCGATATTTTTCAATCCTCTGCCTGACACATGAGCAATTTGCAAATCTTCATATTCGCCATACATTTGTGGTACTGTCTCGCATGAGCTCTCGTTGGCACATCTAATACCAATGCAATTCTTTTCTTGCCCTTCCATCATTGCCACATCACAATGATCTTGTTTACAGCATTTGTAGATGCATTCCTAAAACAGATCAACAATGATACATATTTAGCTAGCAATTTCGAGCTCAAAGGCCCATAGGAGGGTTGACTAACATACGGCTCAAATCTTTAAAAAGGTCGGTGTAAAATTATATTACAGTTTTCTTTGAATTAAAAGGCTTGGAAGGAACTTAGGGTTTTTGCTGTAAATATTCCGTGGAAATTTATTGATATCTTGATTAGTTTCGAAATGGTAAAAGATGCACAATAAAATGAATGACAATTCAGCATCGTCGTTCAGCTTAAAACGACAGCTTCAGCTTCAGCTTCAGCTTGGAAGGAACTTAGGGTTTTTGCTGTAAATCTTCCGTGGAAATTTATTGATATCTTGATTAGTTTCAAAATGGTAAAAGGTGCATGATAAAATGAATGACAATTCAGCATCGTCGTTCAGCTCAAAAGATGTGGAAAATGTGGGTGAGTGGCTGAGTGGCTGAGTGGCATATACAGTTTCTGACTGAAGTTAAGCTCGGTCGAGTGAGGTCACACCCCGGATGGGTGATATTTCGGAGGCCTGACCTCGCAACTGGAATTCACCTCGCCGTCCTTAGGAAGGGACGTTAAACTAGGAGTCCCACGCCTGGATGTGGCATGCATAGTGGTCTTAACTTAGCGTTAAATAGCTACAAATACTTCCAGCCCACTTAAAAAATAAATTACTAAAAAAATTATACGTCAATCCTCAAATAAGAAAAAATAAACATATCCTACCTGTATATTTTTGGTTTTTCCAAGATTTCTGAATATACCAGCTTTCTTGCCTCCTTTTAGAGATACACCATATTCTACTTCAGAGTCTTTACAATGATATTCTTCGAGAATCGTGTGACTTGTCACGGCACCAAATAACACTGAAAAACGAATGCGAAACATATTTGACTAAAAATGAGCATAACAAGGTGAAAGCATGCTAGGTGAATCACAAAACCTCATCTCCGTTTCAAGAGTCATAAATACATCCCGTAAAAGTTCTATTAAGCCCCTTCTCTAAAAATCGCTCCTCTCTGATAAGCCCCTCCCTGCTGAGCCAAAATTTTAAAGAAGCCCCCCTCTCTTTTAAGCCCCGCCCCACTCATATTAAATTCCAGAGGTTAGCAAAGATTTTCCATTTATTGAGCTAAATAAGGTTGCAAGTTAATTTTGATATAGTTTGAGATAAAACTGTGTCGAATTTATGTATCTGACTCGTAAAATTGTATGTTGAATTCGCAAAATATGGTCCAAAAGAACTAAAAAGCTATCGTATGTACCCTAGTCATTTGATTTTGTGAATAATTCCCCCCCCCCACGATCTAATAAGCCCTCTCTCTTTTAAGCTCCCCCTCTGGAGCGTCCGAAATTAAATAAGCTCCCCCCTAGAGCTTTTACGGTAGATATCTGTCCATTCAACAAAAGCATCAATTGGTTTTCTAACACCCTAGCAAGTGGAAACTGACCAATCAACAACTGAAAATAGAAGGTTGTCTATGGCCGATTAGTCAAGCTGCACATGTAAACAAACAAAACCACAAATAAATAAACAATATGAAAACAAACAAAACTTAGCCTGCGCGCAGACCCAATATTCCGAAGAAGATTGAGATATTGGGTCTGCACGCAGGCTAACAAAACCTGTATGACTAACGAACGTACCAAAAGATAGGAAATGATTTTATACGAAGCTGGGCTTTGAACTATACCAATCAGAAAGATATACCCTAAGTTAAATTTGTGTTTTAAACATGACCACAGCCGCATCAAATTACAAATTAAATTAAATATTGATTACTTAATGCAGCGCAGTTTTTTATACTTTTCTTCAAAGGTGCTTTAATGTCCGTGCATTGTTTTATATCGCTGGGAATTCATTCCACAGCCGAGGTCCCACATTGAATAATCTGTTTGCGAATGATTCTCTCTTTACTTTGAGAATATCTAGCTCCATATTACATATACATATTGTTCGATCTCAATGGTCTCGCTCTCCTGCTCAGGTTCAGCTTGTCTTTTAAGTATTGAGGAGCTTTGATTTTCAGTTCCTTAAAAACCAGAATAAGAATCTTATCTTCAATTCTAAGATGGATGGACTACCCATGAAGTTGTTTCAGATATTTTGTGCTGCTTTCGTGAGCATTCCTTCCAAGTACCATTCTGGCATACCCACATGGATTGAGCCAACGAGTGGCGATAATTACTTTAAGAGTCAAAGTCTCAGTTTGTCTGCACCTAACTCGTTTTCCGGCTCCAATGCTCTAATTTGGTTGAGGGTATACGTTTTTTGGACTTGGACCAACACAGCTCTTTGTGTTGCAACTCCGTTTCGATTTTTGAAACAGATTTGGTTTAAAAACAATGATTCATTTCGTGCTACCCAAAATAAAAGCCTGTTGCTGTTTGGGTCCAAAAACGTACCATAAGTGGGTTTTACATAGTTATGATGCTCATGATAAAGGGCTATTTGGTAATAAGTAAACTGAAATGTAGCAGTTCATATCAACCTTTGGATTGCCATGTACAACATAAGAAAACATTACAAAATCCAGGCTTTTTAACAATTGTTTCTGGAAGATTCTTGTAGAGACTATACGGATACAGGAAAATTGCCAACGGTCGAAAAATTTTCTTTGGTGGTAAGATCAGTAAGAAGTATTCATTTTCGAGAATTAAAAGATTCTTTTAATGAGACAAATCACTTATTTTTGAACTCGAAACTCTCCCATGCTCTTGCAACGTTTAAAGGCTTCAAAACAATAATCAATCAGGCAAGATTCAAAAACAATTTCTTGACTAAAAGTAGGCTGAAAACATTATTTTTGCGAAACAAATCCGAACTTAGGCCCGTTTTCAACTTACCGATCACAAGCAATATGTTTATTTCCAGGTGACGGGCAGCCATTATGCTGACCTGCTGACCTTTCTAACAAAATTTGATATTTCTTTGTATCCTTTTTCTTACATCCAAACTTTTAAGTGATCTTCTCCTTTTCGACGTTTCTTTTATTCTTTCAAAATTAATTTATAAATGTTAAATGAATTTCTCGTTGCAGTTTCTAGTTACTCTTCTCAGCAATAAATTCGTTTATTGTTATACCATTAGGAAAGAATTCGTGCCGAGATCTCTGTAAATAAGTAATCTGCAGGTATTGCGGAGGCTCATGCTGAGACTTTTGTGGAGGAGCAAGACCACATCGGCAACATTTTCAGTTCTCTTTTCGCTCGAATCTCTCGTTGAGGCTACCTGAGAATGTTTGACCAGTGCCAGATCGAACTAGGGGAACCGAAACCGGTAATTAATTTCAGGGAAACTGATAAACCGGCAAAGCAAACCGTTGAATAAACCACGTACAGATTTAACAGTATAAGGTGCTTATACGTCACCTGTAAGTTAGATGCACAACCTGCATTCCTGTTGCATGTTCACATGGGCCTATGCACGTGACTACCTCCATGTTCAATCATCCATGACCTGAAAATAATGGCCTAAATTATTGCGTCTTGTAAGGAGTAAATAGAATAGCTTCTTTCAAAATTAAGATATCGAGAAATTCTGGAGATGGACACGGATTTTATTGGTTAAAAATTATCGAAAAATATAACGATTGAGGCAATGCATGATTGTTTGAAAATGGGTGTTGTTATTGAGCGGGAAAGATTGTCGAACCTATCCCAACCTAGCCGAACCTGAGTAAGGAATACAGATTTGGATGAAATGCTTATGCAGCTACTAAAGTAAATGGAGTTATTCGTTTTATTGCTGTTGGAAATTTGCTTCGCATTTGCAGCTAAGCGGCCAAGAGAGGGTACGTAAAATTTGTGGTTGTGAACATTTGTTAGAATAAAAATTATATACTATGGAGGAGGTGGACGCAAAGAAAAAGACAACTTTTTGGCACACTGAGGCCTTTCGGAGTGTGACTTCTGTGTTAAAATAAACCATTCTCTGCCTGAATTTAAGTTTGCCTTTTTATAGAAAATTACAGGGTCAGTTACAAAAGGTGTTTAATGCTTCAAGAATCGTAGTGCAGAGACGATGCAGCTAATTTGTGAAATCTTAATTAATTCATCTCGGTTAAGCTTTTGATCTTGAGCCTTTAACCTTAAATTTCAGCTGAATATTTCTCTCTGAAATCAAGAAGTAGTCGAAAAATGATTTTCCTCAGTTTGCCCAAAAAAGGGCTAGAATCCACTGTTCGTCTTACCCCGTTTACACGGAGCAAAAATAAGGGATCGGGATCCAGATCGTAATCCCGATCCTGAAACAAATGCCGTGTAAACACTTGATCGCGATGACGACTCTAAAATTCGATCCCACTTCAGAGGTGGATCGCAATCCCGATCCTGAAAAATGTGCCGTGTAATGCAAAGGGCTATGTTCGCTGGCTAGCATTGATCGGCTAGAAAGCTCTTAAAATTGAACGATTCTCTTTTCGTGAGAAAGCTCGATCACGAGTAAAAAAAAAAAAAAAAAAACTATCATTTCATTCGTTGGAACATGGATCAGATTGTCTGCAGAAAATTATCTAGAAGTCTTAATTTAAGGTTAAAAAAGTGTATTTTAAATTGCAAATAATTTCTCAAAATCAAGTTTATACCCCAATCCTTGAAATAATATGGGATTTTTCAACTTGGTTCGATAGATTTCGCAATGTGATTTTGCACGAAGTAGACACTTTTTCTATTCATTTAATTGGCACCTCAGACTGGAAAATGTATCAATGGGCTGAGATGGTATATAAGCAATTTACGACAAGCCGTAATAGCCTATTCATCATTTGTGATCCTCAAGACATCTTTCCAGAACGGTAAAAATATGCAGAAATCTGGGAAGCACTCCAGGTAACTGAGGGTATCATAAATGTGCTCAAATATGACCCAAAAGCTGAGTTTTCAAATTGTATCATTCAATATAAAGAAGTTTGAGATACTTACACAATTTAGAAAATATCTATTTTGCTTTATTAGTGCATGCAATTCTTTAAGGAGGGTTACCCTTCAACATTAGCTGGTTTTTGTGCTGAAAGCAACCCAGTTATATTTGCTGAAAGCAACCCGTTCAAATCAGCAGCTTTTCAAACAACGTTCTGATACAACTTTTATAGTATGCTGATAAAGACCTTTCTAGTTACGCAATAAACATGCACTCGAACTGACTACAAATTTAATTCACAAAACTGGTCGGTTTGATTAAGGTAATTTTAAACTTTTGTTTTACACTTCATAGTCAGTAAGTCCCTTTACTTCGTTTTATTTTGCTTGTAAGCCTGTTTCACCACAGGCAACAGGATAAATAGTTGTAAAATTATAATGTAAATACTTGCCTCACGTTACCAAAATGCCTTTTTCTTTGTTTTCTGTCTGTTCTGCTAACAAATGTGCACAAACAAGCGATTTTAATATCGATATGCGAGGCCTGAAAGTTTCTTCGGACGGCCATCTTGGAAATAATGTANGAAAATATTTGGACCTTAGTTCATTGTACGGACCTCACTGCGTTCGGTCCGTACGTCAAACTGCGGTCCAAATATTTTCCAGCATGGACCTCGTAATCGTTTAATAACCGCATAGTTTTTTATACTTTTCTTCAAAGGTGCTTTACAGTTCCTAAAAGTCCCTAAAAACCACCATGATGTCCGATTAAACTTATAAAAAAGAAATGTCTTCAAATTTTTCTGAAATGTTTAAATATCAGTGCATTGTTTTATATCGCTGGGAATTCATTCCACAGCCGAGGTCCCATCACATTCAATGATCTGTTTGCGAATGATTTTCTCTTTACTTTGAGAATATCTAGTTTCACATACATTTATCGTGAGTGGGCTACCACAATTGGAGAACTAAAATGTGCCCCTGCCTGGGATCGAACCCGGGGTCTTCGTTTCAAAAGTGTCTCCAACACTCCACTGCGCCACTCAAGCGCAATGAAATGTTAGAGATATCTGAAGTCATTCAGATCCCTGGGTCTTACACCACGACAGAAGCCATTTTTATTTTTTCGGGTTTCGGCAAATCTAGTTTCATGTACATATTGTTTGATATCAATAGTCTCGCTCAGGTCCATCATGTCTTTTAAGTATTGAAGAGCTTTGATTTCAGTTCCTTAAATACCAGAATAAGAATCTTATCTTCAATTCTAAGATGGATGGACTACCCATGAAGTTGTTTCAGATATCTCGTGCTGCTTTCATGGACATTTCTTCCAAGTACCATTCTGGCACAACCGCAATGGAGTTAGCCTACGAGTGGCGATAATTACTTTAAGAGTAAAAGTCTCAGTTTGTCTGCACATTACTGGTTTTCCGGCTCTAATTTGGTTGATGGTACGTTATTTGGACTTGGACCAACACAGCTCTTTGTGTTGCAACTCCGTTTCGATTTTTAAAACAGATTTAAAAACAATGATTCGTTTCGTGCTACCCAAAATAAAAGCCTGTTGTTGTTTGGGTCCAAAAATTGTACCATTAGTGGCTTCTACATTGTTATGATGCTCATGACAAAGGGCTATTTGGTAATAAGTAAACTGAAATGTAGCAATTCATATCAACCTTCGGATTGCCATGTACAACATCAGAAAAACATTACAAAATTCAGGCTTTTTAACAGTCGTTTCTGGAAGATTCTGGAAGACTATACGGATACAGAAATCCAGAAAATATACAAACGGTCGAAGCATTTTCTTTGGTGGGAAGATCAGTTAGAAGTATTCATTTTCGAGAATTAAAAGATTATTTTAATGAGGCAAATCACTCATTCTTGTACTCGAAACTCTCCCATGCTCTTGCAACGTTCGAAAGCTTCAAACCAATAATCATTCAGGCAAGATTCAATAACAATTTCTTGACTAAAAGTAGGTGGAAAAAATTAATTTTGCGAGACAAATCTGAACTTAGGCCCGTTTTCAACTTACCGATCACAAGTAATATGTTTATTTCCAGGTGACGGGCAGCCATTATGGTGACCTGCTGACCTTTCTAGCAAAATTTGATATTTCTTTGTATCCTTTTTCTTACATCCAAAACTTTTAAGTGATCCTCTCCTTTTCAACGTTCCTTTTATTCTTTCAAATTTAATCTATAAATGTTACATGAATTTCTCGTTGCAGTTTCTTGTCGCTCTTCTCAGCAATAAATTCGTTTATTGTTATACCATTAGGAAAGAATTCGTGCCGAGATCTCTCTAAATAGGTGATCTGCAGGTATTGCGGAGGCTCAAGGTGAGATTTTTGTGGAGGAGAAAGACCACATCGGCAACATTTTCAGTCATCTGATGAGCTATTGACTTGGAGGATCGGCACCAAATCCAAATACTGACACACCTCCGCAAATTGGGAAGTTATATTAGGTTACGTAAAACCCGCAAGAATGCAAATCTGGGCCTGCCTGTTTTTACAATCCTTTGAATAACATTTTCTGCGGCAAAATGTTTTTCAAAAAGTGTGCACTCCGATAATCTTTAGCACAATCTAATACTTTGGATGAATTGCTTAATGAAGTCCCATTGAGGAAAGAACTGTTCCAAATCTTGACATAAACTGTTTCCCAAAGTGCGATTGTGGTCTTCTCTGTTTGAACATGTTTCTTTAAAAAATAGTATGAAAACCTACATTACCCAGCAGCAAAAAATTATATTGCGAAGGACACTAAAAACGAAAAATGGGCCTAGATTTGCGTTTTCTGTTGTGAAAAACAGGCCAAGTTAAAACTTGCTGTCAGCCTCGTGCACAAGCCTGTGCCATGTTAGGAACTCGAATGTTGTGCGAAAATTGCCCAATAACCATTATTTCGTCGACAAAAAGAATATCTCACTTCCTTGATATTTTCAATTAACCATGGAAAACATCATTGGCACGAATCAATTTAGTGCACTGTTTTATCATTATATTTTTTCGCTCGAAGCTCTCATTGAGGCTACCTGAGAATGTTTGACCAGTGCCAGATCGATCTAGGGGAACCGAAACCGGTAATTAATTCCAGGGAAACCGATAAACCAGCAAAGCAAACAGTTGAATAAATCACGTACTGATTGAACAGTATAAGGTGCTTATACGTCACCTGTAAGTTACATGCACAACCTGCATTCCTGTAGCATGTTCACATGGGCCTATGCACGTGACTACCTCCATGTTCAATCATCCATGACCTGAAAATAATGGCCTAAATTATTGCGTCTTGTAAGGTGTAAATAGAATAGCTTCTTTCAAAATTAAGATCTCGAGAAATTCTGGAGATAGACATGGATATTATTGGTTAAAAATATCAAAAATAATAACGATTGAGGCAATGAAGGATTGTTTGAAAATGGGCGTTGTTATTGAGCGGGAAAGATTGTCGAATCTATCCGAACCTAGCCGAACCTGAGTAAGGAGTAAAGATTTGGATGAGATGTTTATGCCGCTACTAAAGTAAATGGAGTTATTCGTTTTATTGCTGTTGGAAATTTGCTTTGCATTTGCAGCTAAGCGGCCAAGAGAGGGTACGTAAAGTTTGTTGTTGTGAACATTTGTTGAAATAAAAATTATATACTATATAGTATGGAGGAGGTGGACGCAAAGAAAAAGACAAATTTTTGGCACACTGAGGCCTTTCGGAGTGTGACTTCTAAGTTGAAATAAACCATTCTCTGCCTAAATTAAAGTTGCTTTTTTATAGAAAATAAAAGGGTGAGTTACAAGAGGTGTCCAATGCTTCAAGAATCGTAGTGCAGAGACGATGAAACTAATTTGTGAAATCTTAATTAATTCATCTCGGTTAAGCTTTTGATCTTGAGCCTTTAACCTTAAATTTCAGCTGAATATTTCTCTCTGAAATCAAGAAGTAGTCGAAAAATGATATTCCTCGATTTGTCCAAAAAGGGTCAGAATCCACTGTTCGTCTTACCTCTTACCCCGTTTACATGGAGCAAAAATACGGCATCGCGATCCAGATCGTAATCCCGATCCTGAAACAAATGCCGTGTAAACACTTGATCGCGATGGCGATCCTCTAAAATTCGATCCCACTACAGAGGTTGATCGCAATCCCGATCCTGAAAAAGTGTGCCGTGTAATGCAAAGCGCTATGTTCGCTGGCTAGCATTGGTCGGCTAGAAAGTTCTTAAAGTTGAACGATTCTTTTTTCGTGAGAAAGCTCGATCACGAGACAAAAATACTATTCTATCATTTCATTCGCTGGAACATGGATCAGATTGTCTGCAGAAAATTGTCTAGAAGTCTTAATTTGAGGTTAAAAAGTTTATTATTTTAAATTGCAAACAATTTCTCAAAATCAAGTTTATACCTCAATCCTTGAAATAAAATGGGATTTTTCAACTTGGTTCGATAGATTTCGCAATGTGATTTTGCACGAAGTAGACACTTTTCTATTCATTTAATTGGCACCTCAGACTGGAAAATGTATCAATTGGCTGAGATGGTATATAAGCAATTTACGACAAGCCGTAATAGCTTATTCATCATTTGTGATCCTCAAGACATCTTTCCAGAACGGTAAAAATATGCAGAAATCTGGGAAGCACTCCAGGTAACTGAGGGTATCATAAATGTGCTCAAATATGACCCAAAAGCTGAGTTTTCAAATTGTATCATTCAATATAAAGAAGTTTGAGATACTTACACAATTTAGAAAATATCTACCGGGTGCGCCAAAATAAACTATGCACGTTTGTCAGGCCATAATAAATCGTACACTGGACCGATTTTGAAGATTTTTGACTTAATCTTTAGCAGAAAGCCTGAATTAGATTCTAGGACTTTTTGCAATTTTTTCCGTTCTCTGTTTTTAGAGCTAGAAGCGAGTTTCTTAAAATGTTCGTTTTCGAAAACATCGAAAACGATGCAAAAACGTCGATCAAATTTGAAAAGATTCAACATGAATGAACAAAGAGCAAACGTTCCAGGGGGATTTGGGGGTTTAGTACGAACTCTCGTATAGCAGATTACAGTTGGTCGATTTCTGAATCGCATATCACCACGTACAAGTTCTCTCTTTGTCCATTCATGTCGATCATTCAGAAAACTTGATCGATGTTTTTCGATCGTTTCCAGTGTTTCCGAAAACTAAAATTTTAGGAAACTCGTTTCTAGCTCTAAAAAGTGAAATGATGAAATTTGCAAAAAATCCCAGTATCTAATTCAGGCTTTCTGCTAACGATTAAGTCATAAATCATCAAAGTCGATCGAGTGTACGATTT
>REGL01000215.1:125966-150628 GCA_004194395.1 Aurelia aurita complex sp. Pacific | reverse complement strand
AGAAGTCCGAAAAAGTATACCCTTGCTCGCGGCACATCCCCAGGTACCTTTACTATGGAAGAACCCCCCCCCCCCGTGGATATTCCCTTCGTGATTGACTCCCTGTGCACTTATAGTCAAATCCAACACAAATGTTTGTTTTTGTAAGGGGGTACAAACGAGTAAGCCAAGAACAGCAGAATTTGTAACAATATTATCTAATTGCTTTTGATTGACACGCCAGTGCTAGGAATCTCTATCGTTTTTGTAGCAACCAAACAATGACACACCAGTAACAAACAAAGGGATTTTGAGGGATAATTTATCAGGCCGCAAATGTTAATAAAGAAAATTGAACAGGATGCCCTGATATCTACGCAGCAAACTCACTCTTCCAACATAAAACTCCTCAGAAATCATATTTTCTGACAAGTGACGCTTGGTGCTGAAATGCGAAGAAACAAAAAGCAACTCCTGTACGTTATGAGGGACAGTGCAACGTTTATTTTATGGAGAACTGGGTTAAAACTTTTTATGCAGCAAATATGAACGGGATAGTAACTTTTTATAAGCTCAAGATTAAGTTTGAAATATAAAATAGCTCATTTTGAGGACAAAGTTGTGAATCATGCAAGTTGAGAAATGCGTGGAAGGGTGTGTACAAAAAATGAGGCAAAATTTCCTTGTCAGCTGCTTGCAAGAACGATTCATCAGTCATTTCTCTACATTTTCAAAGTCAATTTTTTCGTTAACAAGGACTCGTAAGGAAAGAATTGATTTTATCATGGTCTTTAGCTAATTCATCGGTGGTACTATATATCTGTTGTTCATGAATACGGGGCAGATACTTTTAAAGGAAATTCTGACGGGGCAGTTGGTTGTTTTTGCAACAATTTCCTACGGGGCGAGCAGATTTTTGCAAGAAGTTTTAATTTCCACCGGCCATGTCATACAATACATTTTGCACTGTCCCTGACTGGCCGCAGATCTGGTAGATTCCTGAAGAATTTTAGAGCATCTGGAGGTTGCTGGTTCGGCCAACAAACGCATGACATCATTTTTCCAACTGTGGTAACCCATTCATGCTATCATTGTTCCACCACGTCATTTTATCCCAAATGATTTACAATACTTCTCTTTCAGTAACACTTCAAAGCCAGAACGCCATGGAGGAATTCATTTGTACACACAGTCCAGTCTTATACAACGTCACCCTACGAGGGGCATCAAAATCCGGCATATTCACCAATCTAGGCTCAGTTGACAATATCAATTTGTGTATAGCGTTATGCTGTGAACTGCGAGAATGTGACCTGGCCTTTATGATGGGTCAGACATGTGCTGCTGTTAAATGTCATAATGAAGAACTTTGTCAAACTATCAAAGCAAAGCCTTCGAAATTAGCGCCGCAGTTGGCCTATATCAGAAGGAAAGAAGTGCAAAGAAAATCAAGGCGTAAGTTATGTGTAGATGTGTAGATATATCCTTCTTTTTTCGATCTATGCTCATGTTTGCTCTTAAAAACAATTTTTGGAATGCACAACGAGCGAGCTAGCTACCTGGGTTTCAGAGAAACTTTTGCGGCTTTGCTTGTTTTGAGTTATTGGTTGAGAGAATTTCCTTTGTCTGCGCTCACTAATCGCTTTAAATTTCGGTGTCAATCAAAACAAACTTGTACTATTGTCTTACCAAATCTGTCCTTGTTCAGCAGCACCTCGCTGCAACTCCAGATGCCACCATATTTAACCTTACGTGTGTGTAGCATGGGGCATGAATTGAATGAAATCCAACAAGGGCAGATTTTGTAACACAATAGCATCAGTTGCTTTTGATTGACACCTCAATTCAAAGCGATAAGCGACTGCAAACAAAGGAAATTCTCTCAACCAGTAATTCAAAACAAACAAAGCCGCAAAAGTTTCCCTGAAATTAGTAGGGCAAACTCTTGCCTTGTGCAACAAGCGAACGGTGGTTTTTAAGAGAAGTCACGAGTTTATAACGAAAGAAAAAGCGTAAATCTAAAGTTCTGCCTGCTGGATTTTTGTTTCTTTGATTCAGAATCCGAGCAGAAAGTGCTAATTCTCGCATATTTAGGGCTTAAAAGGAGCAATAAAATGACCTGAATAAAATAAACGAAATTCACCCGGCAGATCTTTAGATTTACCCTTCTTCTTTCGTTATAAACTTCTGACTCCTCTTAAAAACCACCTTTCGGGCCAAAGTTTGCCCTGCTGGTTTCGGGGCAACTTTTGCAGCTTTGTTTGTTTTGAATTATTGGTTGAGAGAATTTCCTTTGTCTGCAATTGCTAATCGCTTTGAAATGAAAGCAACTGATGCCATTGTGTTACACAATCTGTCCTCGTTATGAAATCCTAGAAAAACAACATCCTTTAATGCTCAAGACCCTTTAATACTCCATCAAGAAAAATCACACAATTCTCTTCCAGCGACGGCAGAACCAACTCAACCAAGTCTCCAGTCACAACAGAAACCCCCAGAAAAGCAGGCACCTATACTGAGACCAAGTACATGCCAGACTCGTAAAATATACAATAACGTTACGCTGCTAGGGGGTACGAAAGCTGGCAATTACACGTCTCTCGGGAAAGCAGAACATTTACAAGACTGCATTGGCCGAGCATGTGACTTGAATGAAGGACATTTAGCATTGATGCTTGGAAGGTATTGCTTCTCAGTCACGTGTCATAATGAAAGGGTATGCCAAACGATACCTGCAAAACCAACGCATTTGAAACCAAAAGTTGCGTACTTGGCGTGGACGCAAGAACCGATAAAGCCAGATACCAGTAAGTAGGATTTACAATAATTACATAACTCACCTTCATGCTATTGCCCAACAACGGTGGCACACCGAAACACAGCTCTGCCGCATGGTTGTAGTCAATTCTGGTCAGTTTCTTTCAGTTGTCTGGGAGAAAAATTGAAATAAACTCATACTATCAAATTGTGTAGAAGATTGCTTTATAAAGAATGAGCCAAAAACTTACACCTTTCATAAAATTTGATCATGTAACCGATCGCGATCTTTAAACCTTCCTTTGAGTATGTACGTCAGGGACCAAATAAGTTTAGTAGGTGGTCGCTGGCTTGTCCTTCTGAGAAAGAACACAATCATGGACCAGAATTGAACGTGGTATTCTTCTTTTCCATACAAACCCCTTACCAACATTTTTCTAATTCTGGGTCTAACAGATGAGTAATTATACAAAAAAATCACCACATCTAAGTTATCCTTTGACTGATAAATTAGCATTCCAGTTTTGAATATCGGTGGCGTACTTTCTATTCCACAGCCTGTCATACGTGTTAACTTCTTTCCCATCGAAATTAGCCTTTGACTGATAGATTATCATTAAGTTTTGAATATCGGCCGTGTACCTTTTATTACAGAGCCCGCTTAACGTGTTAACTTCTTTCACATCAAAGTTATCCTCTGACTGATAAATTAACGTCTTACTTTTGAATATCGGCCACGTACTTTATATTCCACAGCCCACCAAACGTCTTAGCTTCTTTCACATCTAAGGTAGCCTTTGACTGATAAATAAACATTTCAGTTTTGAATATCAGCCACGTACTTTTTATTCCACAGCCCACCAAACGTCTTAACTTCTTTCACATCTAAATTAGCCTCTGACTGATAGACAAACTTTGCTGTTTTGAATATCGGTCGCGCACTTTTTATTCCACTGCCCGCCAAACGTTTTCACTTTTCTCGACTCACCCAGCAAAATAACATCTCTCAATTTCCTCCCCTCTAGTAACAAACATGGCGGAAAGCGATTTCTTCGTCAATCAACATCGCTTCCCAAGATGTAAACGAAGCCACATCATGTACAATCATACACTGAAAGGAGGCTTGCGTGCTGGCAATTTCAGTATGCTTGCTTCTGTAAATGATATCGAGGTCTGCGCAGCGTTATGTTGTGAAGAAAAGAACTGTGATTTGGCATTGATGATTGGGGACAATTGCTACGCAGGGGACTGTACCAGCCCGGACTTATGCAGAGCTGTACCCATACCCCCTGGAATGGTGCAGAGATCGCAGATCGCTTATATAACAGCACCCGGGAGAAAGAAACCAGAGGATAAATGGGTGAATGCAGGTATGATCTAAACTGATGTACGTAGCAAGGCGGTGGTGCAATTTTTACGGTAAAGGAGTTGAGTATTAAATTGACAGTCCCGATCGTGTGAAAATTAGAACATGCTTTTTATTCCTTGTAGCAAACAAGGTTTGATAAGCACTAAGGTAGCTATGCGGGCTTTAACTGTGATAACTGCAGAGTTGAATTTTAACATATTTGATCAACAAAGTTAGGTCTATTTTGAAGAGTTCTGAGATGAAACACTTTCATAAAATTGCTTCTGACTTCATAACCATAAAATCAATTTCGACAAACAAAATGTTTGTATTTACATATTTTCAACGCATTTAACATCAGTTTAAAAAAATCTGGTGAATTGCTCGAAATCTACAGGCTCACAAGCTCCTTAACCTTTTTGTGACACATTCAGAACAGGTTGTGGCAAAAAGTTCCTTTCCCATTCAATAAGCACCACTGAAAACAAGCTAATAGATCTGTCTTCAAATTGTTAACATGGATATGTCCAAGTCAGTCTTTTGACTGTAAGAAAATGAAACAATAAAGAAAAGGTAGAGCAGTTTATTTACTATAAGGTTTCGACAGAACAGAAACTACGCACGGATACACGAAAATTCGTAGCTTTGAGTCCCCCTATCTCCCTGCAACTAGGCAACATTTGACAATTTCCTCCTTGGGGCTGAAACCCTTGATTTATCATTTCAAAAAGCTTATAGGCATATCTAAATACTTCCTTATTATCAGATTTCTCGATGACGTCATTTGACACAGTTTCTGCTCTGTCTAAGCCAGGGATAGACTGATTACGATTGAGTCCTAGTAATCGCTACCATCTAGGGAACTGCTATCATCCACCCACCCTACTCGCTCATAATGAGCGAGTAGGGTGGGTGGGTGGTAGCAATTACTCTGTCTCAATCGTAATCAGTCTAAGCCAGGGAGCTTTACAGGCTGTATAGCTCCCTGGTCCAAGCTATCAAGGCAATTTTTGAAAGATTGTTTTCTTTCGCAGATTGNCGTCATTTGACACAGTTTCTGCTCTGTCTAAGCCAGGGATAGACTGATTACGATTGAGTCCTAGTAATCGCTACCATCTAGGGAACTGCTATCATCCACCCACCCTACTCGCTCATAATGAGCGAGTAGGGTGGGTGGGTGGTAGCAATTACTCTGTCTCAATCGTAATCAGTCTAAGCCAGGGAGCTTTACAGGCTGTATAGCTCCCTGGTCCAAGCTATCAAGGCAATTTTTGAAAGATTGTTTTCTTTCGCAGATTGGAGTTTGGTTTATCTGATTGTAAGTGCACTAGTGATTGGAATTAGTTTACTTGGAACAGCTTGGACAGTGTGTTTATGTGTTTTGAGGTATATTATCGAATTCAATTCTTCTTTAGCCTGCATATTCTTTTCTTACAAACTATAAATCGCCGCTACCTATCACTAATAATTTCTGCATTCTATGTTTGGAAGAAGAAAAATATAAACGTGCTTTTGAAATTCAATTTCTTGACAAGAATAGCAAGACTTATTTTCATTTTCAGAAAAACAGTTTTACTTCTTGCAATACTACTTAAATAACACACTTAATCGTATATATTAAAGCACTAAGTAGTCAAATGACGAAAAAGGTAAATAACAAGATAATTATACATTACAGACACTTCTAAGCAAGTTTCAAATTCTGAACAGAGGTGCAAACTTTGTCGTTTGGTAGACCGACGTCAAACAAGGGCTGATTTTGTAATACAATAGCATCAGTTCCTTTTGATTGACACCTCAATTTAAAGCGATTAGCAATTGCAGAAAAAGGAAATTCTCTCCACCAGTAATTCAAAACAAACAAGGCCGCAAAAGTTGGCCCAAAACCAGTAGGGCAAACTCTCGCCTTGCGCACGAGAAAAGTGATCTTTAAAAGAAATTATGTGCTTATAACGAAAGAAGAAGAGTACATCTAATGCTCTGGCTGGCGGATTTTGTTTCTTTGATTCAGAAGCCGAGCAGAAGGCATTGTAATTCTCGCGTATAAAGGGCTCAAATGAAACAACTACCACACAGCTCCTGAATCAAACAAACAAAATCCGCCTGGTAGAACTTTAGATTTACCCTTCTTCTTTTGTTATAAGCACATAACTTCTCTTAAAAACCATCTTTCGCTTGCACAAGACGAGAATTTGCTCTACTGGCTTTGGGCCAGCTTTTGCGGCTGTTTTTGTTTGAATTACTGGTTGAGAGAATTTCTTTTGTCTGAAGTGGCTAATCGCTTTGGATTGAGGTGTCAATCATAAGCAACTGATGCTATTGTATTCTAAATCTACCATTGTTCCCATGGCATACTTTGAGTTACTACGCTTTACCAGTATCGAAGAGCAGCTTTGTCAGAAAATTTAGAATTAGTTTTGGCTGCGTAATTGGCCCTCGCATTATCCTGCGCGGGAGGAAGCCTAAGCAAGCATGATGGGACTATTTCAAGCAAAATAACAAGCAGAAGCCGAGAGGAATGAAGACCAAGGTAACTTATGAATATCACTATCAATTAACACGCCAACTACCGCATTTCCTGCAGCGCATGGTAGAATGAAGGCCAAGACGACAAACATGTTTAGTAGCCTTGTGTTAAAAACAGCTTTGCTTTCAGGCGGCACAGAAATTTCACAGAAGATGAAGAACACGCCAAAGCATCACAGCGTGCTAAAACATTGAAGGATCTAAGAGGTGAGTCTAATCTAAGATCTAATTAGATTCTAAGAGTGGATCTAAGATGTTCCTCGATAGCTAACTTGAACATAGATACCTCGTTTGTTGGTATTGGTACTTTGAGAGCAGACATGTTAATCTTGAAAGCTCAAGTTTGCCTCCTCCTGCAAACAAGAGCTTTCGCCTTTCGGCCTAAGCAAATTCTTAAGGCACAGCGCATAAATCACCGATAGCTTTGATAAAATTTGAAAAATATTAGATCTTTTATTATTCTGTTTTCCAAAAGACACCATTCAGTCACCCATTGGGAAGTTTCTTAATTGTTCATTAATTCCAGTTCATAATTTCGATTTGCTTCAGGAATTGGCTTTAGGCCAAAAGGCCAAAGTACTGGTTTGCAAGTGGACGCAAAAATTGAGCTTTCAAGATTGACATTTCTGCTCTCAAAGCACCAATACCAACAAACGATGTGTCTTTGTTCAAGTTAACTATAGAGGAACATTTTGAGAGTGATTAGCCATTGATTAAAGCTAAATTCACATCGCTGAAGTCAACCAAATCTGTATACATTTTTTTGAAACACCCGGTACTTTGCCTATTCTCTGTGCCAAATTGCCATTAGTTATCTTGTGATTAGCCTAAACACATTCGATGATTTGATACACAGAGCCAAGCAGAGAGAGCATAGGGCTCAAATCTTTCAAATCTTCAAAAAGGTCGGTGAAAAATTCTTTTGCAGTTTTCTTTGAATTGGATGGCTTGAAAGGAACTTGTGGTACTTGCTGTAAATCTGCCGTGGAAATTTTTGGATATCTTGATTTTGTTCAAAATGGCGCCAATTTAATTATTTTTGAAAAAATCATGGAAAATTTTGAAAAAATTCAAACAGTCGTAAATCCTAAACTAATAGAGGAAACATTATATAACCTTCAAAGAAACCGTAGTTTATGAAGCTCTACAATATGGTGACAAGCAGAAATCTGTAACTTTGCTACTTTAGGATTTAGAAATTTGATGACGTCATAGCCTCAAATTTAACAAATGCCGCCATATTGAAACTAATCAAGATATCAATAAATTGCCACGGCAGATTTACAGCAAAATACCCTAAGTTCCTTCCAAGCCATTTATTTAAAAGAAAGCTGCAATAGAATTTTACACCGACCTTTTCAAAGGTTTGAGTCCTATGTTAGCAGAGACGACTGATTGTACAGCCCCTAGGTTACAAATTTTCCTGAAGTAGCTGAAAAAAGATAAACATTTGTAATTTCAAACGATGCATTGATGGGACTATACCAACTCTCATATTTAGCCATATATAGTACATAAAATCATGTCTGTATACCCCCTGAACATCTATCGTCTACAATCAGATCCATTGTCAGCAAAGGTCTGTCAACGGGGGTCAGTCATAAGCTAGGTTACGAAATCAGTGCGAATCTTCCTGAAGTAGCCAATGTAAAAATAAACAATAGTATCTAACAATGGGTTGATTGTTATCAGCAAATCCGACATGACAGCTATAACAAAACTGGGCACAATAGAAAGATTCGAGATGGCAAATGGGTAAAAGCAGACGAGAAAGTCGGCTGTGACGAGGATCGCATGTAACCAAATCATATGATTTTGCACTCTGGTCCCTATATGAACTGAATCTTGCAAGATTTGGTCTTTCTTCATTGTGTGGTACGACAAAACAGTGCACAATATGACTAATATGATACCAGTTATTATTATCATGTAAGAGTTCACAGTCAGATACTCAGTCATAAAAACAGCAGCACTGATACAACAATAAACAGCAGTTAGCAACCAAGTTAAACCAAGTAGAACATAAAATCTTTGGCCGTCGAAAAGAGCTCCAATTTGTAATGGGAACATCACTGCAAGCAGTCTTTGAACGGCGATGAAAATTATATGACTAAATGATGCAATCATGGAAAAGTTAATCCCAATCAAACTGTACCGAGTAAATTTCATATAAGGGATAAGGTTCTGATTTTTCAAAATAAGTATTGATGACGCGAGGCCATGCACGGCGAAGAACATCCCAGATATAACGTCAGCAATGCTTAGGCTCAAAATTGATCGATCAAGCGGGCTATGATATTTGTTCTTGATAAGGCAATGAGCTATTTGAATAACGTTAGCAACAATACCCAAAGTTCCGAGAGCAAAGCGTACAAAACCGACGATCATGAAATCTTTGGCTAGGTCAGATTCAGACATAATTGAGCCTTAGTCACTTCTTCGTTCAGTCTTTGCCTTGAAATAACAATCTTCTTTGTCGTGAAATGTTGGAGGGATTGTAAACTGCAAAGTCAGCTTATCGCGTTTATCGCGTTTATCTTGTTTATCGCATCCTTTGTGTCTATAGAGTCCTTTTATCTCTGAAGTCAATGCTAAACCAGTTCCAATCAGGTTCTAATGCTACATAAAGAAAGTAAGTGTGTAAACCTCTCCCATCAAGGAACTATCTTTCTCAATTCTTGTGAAAATTCTGTTTTTTGAAGTCAGCTTTTTAACTTGACAACTTGGTTGGACACTGCAGTCTTCAAAACCTATAATTCTCTTCTTGTACTAGTCGTAACAGAGGCTCCTAAACCTGTCTCTTCGTGCTGATTATTGTGACGTCATCTTACAATTAATTAATCTCGACGTACTATTATTGAATCTCTTATAGAAAGTACATTATGTAGCGGGTAGGTTGATGTATACACGGGGGTAAGTCATAAAAGATGGGATAAAGGATTAGCATATCACATACGTAATTACATACCGGATGTCCCAAAATGATGTATTATCGTTTGATTGCTTACATGTCCACAACGAATTAACCAATTTTCAAAAACTTTATTTTATCCGATTGCCGAAAGGCTAAATTGTATTTTGAGAATGTTGGTTGTGGTTTAGGCCGATGTCTTCATATCGAAAAGAAGATTGAAAAACCTGCTCAAATTCAAGCCTAAGATGGCATGAAAAAAGAAACGGCCTTCTTTCCCAGTCAACATTTTAGATGTGATGCAAAATGCTGAACGTATATGTCGTTCAGAGAATATGGCGTTCAGAGAATACGAATTCAGTTAATACCAAGTACAGAGAATACGAATACGAGTTCAGCCTTTTGTATCACATCTCTAATGTTGATTGGAAAATACGCCATTTCTTTCTCATGCCAACTAAGGCTTGACTTTGAGCAGGTTTATCAATCTTCTTTTCGACATGAAAGCGACGTGGTAAGACCACAACCAACATCTTAAACTACAATTCAGCCTTCAGGCAATCAAATAAAACAACGCTTTTGAAAATCGGTTCATTGGTTATGGACATGAAAGCAATCAAACAGTAATACATCATTTTCGGATACCCGGTACTGCACCAAAGAAAATCTTTTTTGATTCATTCATTTATCCATGCATTTATTCATTACATATTTGAAATAAGTAGGATAGATTTCTAGTTATTTAGAGCTAATTTAGGCTACTATGAATACCGCATCCATGAGTGGTAGGAGACTGCTGTGTTAGCCTAAAAATCATTTCATAAAGAAACATATTTATTGAANGTTTGAGTCCTATGTTAGCAGAGACGACTGATTGTACAGCCCCTAGGTTACAAATTTTCCTGAAGTAGCTGAAAAAAGATAAACATTTGTAATTTCAAACGATGCATTGATGGGACTATACCAACTCTCATATTTAGCCATATATAGTACATAAAATCATGTCTGTATACCCCCTGAACATCTATCGTCTACAATCAGATCCATTGTCAGCAAAGGTCTGTCAACGGGGGTCAGTCATAAGCTAGGTTACGAAATCAGTGCGAATCTTCCTGAAGTAGCCAATGTAAAAATAAACAATAGTATCTAACAATGGGTTGATTGTTATCAGCAAATCCGACATGACAGCTATAACAAAACTGGGCACAATAGAAAGATTCGAGATGGCAAATGGGTAAAAGCAGACGAGAAAGACGGCTGTGACGAGGATCGCATGTAACCAAATCATATGATTTTGCACTCTGGTCCCTATATGAACTGAATCTTGCAAGATTTGGTCTTTCTTCATTGTGTGGTACGACAAAACAGTGCACAATATGACTAATATGATACCAGTTATTATTATCATGTAAGAGTTCACAGTCAGATACTCAGTCATAAAAACAGCAGCACTGATACAACAATAAACAGCAGTTAGCAGCCAAGTCAAACCAAGTAGAACATAAAATCTTTGGCCGTCGAAAAGAGCTCCAATTTGTAATGGGAACATCACTGCAAGCAGTCTTTGAACGGCGATGAAAATTGTATGATTAAATGATGCAATCATGGAGAAGTTAATCCCAATCAAACTGTACCGAGTAAATTTCATATAAGGGATGAGGTTCTCATTTTTCAAAATAAGTATTGATGACGCGAGGCCATGCACGGCGAAGAAAATCCCAGATATAACGTCAGCAATGCTTAGGCTCAAAATTGATCGATCGAGCGCGCTATGATATTTGTTCTTGATAAGGCAATGAGCTATTTGAATAATGTTAGCAACAATACCCAAACTTCCGAGAGCAAAACGTACAAAACCGACGATCATAAAATCTTTGGCTAGGTCAGAGTCAGACATAATTGAGCCTTCTTAGTCACTTGTTGGTTCAATTTTTGCCTTGAAATAACAATCTTCTTTGTCGTGAAATGCTGGAGGGATTGTGAACTGTACAGTCAGCTTATCGCGTTTATCGCATTTATCTTGTTTATCGCATCCTTTGTGTCTGTAGAGTCCTTTTATCTCCGAATTCCATGCTAAACCATTTCCAATCAGGCGCTAGTGCTACAAAAAGAAACTGAGTGTTGTAAATCTCTCCCATCAAGGAATCATCTACACTAACTCATACCAATATGGAGCTGTTCTTTCCGAATTCTTGTGAAAATTGCATTTTACGAAGTCAGCTTTTTAACTTGACAACTTGACTGGACACTGGAGTCTTCAAAACCTATAACTATCTTCTTGTACTAGACGTAACAGAGGCTCCTAAACCTGTCTCTTCGTGCTGATTATTGTGACGTCATCTTACGATTAATTAATCTCGACGTACTATTATTGAATCTCTTATAGAAAGTACATTATGTAGCGGGTAGGTTCATATATATACGGGGGTAAGTCATCAGAGATGGGGTAAAGAAATAGCATATCACACACGTAATTACATACCGTGTTTCCCAAAATGATGTATTATCGTTTGATTGCTTACATGTCCATAACCAATTAACCGATTTGCAAAAACTTTATTTGATCCGATTGCCGAAAGGCTAAATTTTATTTTGAGAATGTTGGTTGTGGTTTAGGCCAATGTCTTCATATCGAAAAGAAGATTGAAAAACCTGCTGAAATTCAAGCCTAAGATGGCATGAAAAAGAAACGGCCTTCTTTCCCAGTCAACATTTTAGATGTGATGCAAAATGCTGAACGTATATGTCTTTCAGAGAATATGGCGTTCAGAGAATACGAATTCAGTTAATACCAAGTACAGAGAATACGAATACGAGTTCAGCCTTTTGTATCACATCTCAAATGTTGATTGGAAAATACGCCATTTCTTTCTCATGCCAACTAAGGCTTGACTTTGAGCAGGTTTATCAATCTTCTTTTCGACATGAAAGCGACGTGGTAAGACCACAACCAACATCTTAAAATACAATTCAGCCTTCAGGCAATCAAATAAAACAAAGCTTTTGAAAATCGGTTCATTGGTTATGGACATGAAAGCAATCAAACAGTAATACATCATTTTGGCACACCCGGTACTGCACTAAAGAAAATCTTTTTTGATTCATTCATTTATCCATGCATTTATTCATTACATATTTGAAATAAGTAGGATAGATTTCTAGTTATTTAGAGCTAATTTAGGCTACTATGAATACCGCATCCATGAGTGGTAGGAGACTGCTGTGTTAGCCTAAAAATCATTTCATAAAGAAACATATTTATTGAAACTTACTATATTTTGGTTGTCTCTTTCTTGTCATGTCCTAATANCAATAGTGATAGAAGCTCTAACGCCACTCGATCGAACCTCGAGTATAAAAATGTATAAAAATAGCGCTCGATCCAGGCCCTTTTGTAGAATAGCTAAATGGTCCATTGCCAGCAAAGGTCTTCTACTGGGGGAGGGGTCAATTACCTATGCTGGGCGTATGGCAACATTGCGAATCTTCCTGAAGTAGCCAATATAAAAATAAACAATAGTATCTAACAATGGGTTGCTTGTTATCAGCAGATCACATATGACCGCTACGATAAAACCATGAGAAATATAAAGATACGTGATGGCAAATGGGTAAAAGCAGACGACAAAGACGGCTGTGACGAGAATCGCATGCAATAAAATCGTACGATTTTGCACTCTGGTCCCGACATGAACTGAGTCGTTTAAAGTTTGGTCTTTCTTCCTTGTCTGATACGATAAAACAGCGTACAATATGACCAGTATGATACCAGATATCATTATCATGTAGCAGTTCACAGTCAGATACTCGGTCATAAAGACAGCAGCACTGAGAACACAATAAACAGCAGCTACCAACCAAGTTAAACCAAGTAGAACATAAAATCTTTGGCCGTCGAAAAATGCTCTTATGTGCAATGGGAACATCACTGCAAGCAGTCTTTGAACGGCGATGAAAATTATATGATTAAATGATGCGATCACGGAGAAGTTAATCCCAATCGAAATGTACTGAGTGAATTTCGTAAGAGCGAGATGGTTCTCATTTTTCAAAAGGAGTATCGATGACACGAGGCCATACACGGCGAAGAAAAGCCCCGATATAACATCAGCGATGCTTAGGCTCAAAACTGATCGATCGAAAGGGCTATGGTATTTCTTCTTGATAAAGGCATAAGCAATTTGAATAATGTTTGCTATAATACCCAGAGTTCCAACCACAAAACGGACAAAACCAACGATAATTAAATCTTTGGCTGCGTCAGACATAATTGAATCACAATAAAATATCTGGTCATCAAGAAATTTTGAATCTCTGCTTTGAAATAAAGAGCTTCTTTGTTGTGAACTGCTGCAGAAATTGTGACTTGTGAAGTCACTTTATCGTGTTTATCGTTTCTATCGCACGCTTCGATCTTCAAATCATCTTCCCTTACTCATACCATCCCTGAATTCTCGTAACTTCGTAACGTGACTATCGAGGAACGATATCTTTAAGACCTATCAATATAAACTATCCGTAACTTAGTCTCGTAAGCCTCTCTTTTCGCGATGTTTCATGTGAAATCACCTCACTAAAAAAAATTCGTTACAATATAGAGCTCCTTGACGAACAATAGAACTTTTAGCTATTTGAATCAGAATCGAACAACATTTTGTAGAATTTTCGAATGTACGCAATAGTGGATATGCACATCCGAAAACTGCTTCGCGAAATCAGGAAATTTGCAACGCTAAAAAGGCGTGGTGACGGCCAAGCATTTTAGAGTGTAAACCAAGTGATGTTTCCTTGACAAAACAGCCTCGTAAAATCGTCTCGCCGAGATAATGTCCCAACAAGTCAAGATTTTGAAAGTGTAAGATTACCAGAACATGAACTTACAATATGCACATCCGAAAATTGCTTCGCGAAATCAGGAAATTTGCCTCGCTAAAAAGGCGTGGTGACGGCCAAGAATTTTAGAGGGTAAACCAAGTGATGTTTCCTTGACAAAACAACCTCGTAAAATCATCCAGCCGAGGTATTGTCCCAACTGCCAAGATTTTGAAAGTGTAAGATTACCAGAACATGAACTTACAATATGCACATCCGAAAATTGCTTCGCGAAATCAGGAAATTTGCCTCGCTAAAAAGGCGTGGTGACGGCCAAGCATTTTAGAGTGTAAACCAAGTGATGTTTCCTTGACAAAACAACCTCGTAAAATCGTCTCGCCGAGATAATGTCCCAACAAGTCAAGATTTTGAAAGTGTGAGATTGCCAGAACAATAATCTTACGATATGCACATCCGAAAATTGCTTCGCGAAATCAGGAAATTTGCCTCGCTAAAAAGGCGTGGTGACGGCCATGCATTTTAGATGGTAAACCAAGTGATGTTTCCTTGACAAAACAACCTCGTAAAATCATCCAGCCGAGGTATTGTCCCAACTGCCAAGATTTTGAAAGTGTGAGATTACCAGAACATGAACTTAAAATTTCCACATACGAAAACTGCTTCGTAAAACAGGTGCTTCGTCTTAAAGGCGTGATCCAAGCGATGCCTTTTATCAGAACAAAAAACCTACGATTTTCTATGCAAAATACTGATAATGATACTGTGTAAAGCCAGGGTCGTGGCCTCACTGAAATGGCTTAGCAAGCACCAGTCCTTTTAAGGTGTCCATTAAGCGATGTAGACTTAATATTTACGAAGTTCGTCTAGCCGAAGAGTGGCGTGAGAAGAGATGAGAAGCTTTTAAGCGTGTGAACAGAGCAATGTTTGAATGAATAAATGATTTCCGAATCCGATTTAGCGTAAAATTCCGATCTTTGTCAGCTGAAATGGTATCGCATCTGTCAAGCCGTTTAACATTGTAACCCGAGCGATGTTTCTTCGCTATAAACACAAACGATGTCTGTTTTCCACATCCGAAAAATGTTGTTTTACGATCAGGAACTTCGTTTAAAGGAAATGATGGATTTAGAGCGCCCAACCTTTGAAAGAGTAAAACGAGCGATACTTCGTCGCCAGAACAATAAGTGTACGACCTTGACAAATAGCATAGTAATAATGGCATACAATGGCTCTATATCCATGCGAAAAGGTGACCAAGACTTTCAGAGTGTGAACGGAACAATATTTACTTGTTATTTGCACATGCAATTTTAACATCCGATATCAGGAGCTTTGTCTTGGAGAGAGATGGCGTTCCAACGGTCAAATTCTTATTTTTAATGTATCAATGGATCTTTGCTTATTTGCCAAAACAATTCGTGTATCCTTCCAAAATCAGAACATTGCTTCGTAAAATCAGGACCGCTGTCTACCTGAGATTTCTTCCCAATGGCTAAGAGCAATCTCTGTCTACCAGAACAACATAATACGATTTTTCCCATCGGAGGCTTCGTAAAATGAGCTTAGTCAAGCCGAAATGACATTGAAAGAGCCAAGAAGCTTTTTAACGTGGGAACCGAGCTATGTCCATTCATGAGAATAATAATTGAATGATTTTCCAATCCGTTACAGCGTAAAATCAGGAATGTTTTCTCACCAAAATGGCGTCGCAACTGCCAAACCATTTAAAGTGTAAACCGAGCGATGTTTCCTCGACTGAGAAAAAGATCTATGTTTTTCACATCCGAATACGTTCTTGTACAATCAGAAAATTCGTCTGGTGGAAATGGCGTCGTAAGCGCCAATCCTTTTGAAGAGCAAACCGAGCGATGTTTCCTTACCAGAACAATGACGCTATCTCTGCACGAAAAGGTAACCAAGCCTTTAAAAGTGAGAAACAAACAATATATATTTATTTACCAAGAGCATACAAATAGGATTTTCACCTCCGGTAGCGTGTGTAAAATCAGGTGCGCTGTCTAGCCGAAATGGCGTTACAACAGGCAAGTCATTATGGTGTGATGTCTTAATTCGAAGATGGGATGAAATTGGTCTACCAGCAAGAAATTTTTCATCATCTTTACTAACTAAGCTCAAATATTTACGATTCGCATATCCTGAGACAATGCAGTAAAAGCTTTCATCGCGGTGACACATTAGCATGTGATCCTCTTTCAAAAGCGTGTTTGCTGATTTTTCATCATCTAAGTCAAACAGTTGAGGGGAAAATCCTTTTTGTAATTGACACACTTCCAATCAAAGCTATTAATGATATTTTCTGCCGCCAAGAAGAAAACTATTCAATGTGCTAAACGCATTCTACGATCTCTTCGCAAAGCCATACTCTGTTTACTTCGCTAGTAACTTCAAATGTCAATGCAGCTAGACTCTTGTCAGTTTTCCTCCAAACATCTACGACAAATATCCTCGCTAGTAATTAACACGCTAGGCCAGTCAAAGCTGGCAATGATATTTTCTCCTGTAATGACGAAAGAGTTACAATCCTGCATTCTTGTTGTAAAGGCAAGCTTTGTTTATCAAAATGAAACTTCAAACTTCAGTGCCGCTAGACTCTTGCCAGTTCTTTCTCATATCAACCAAACATCTACAGCGTCTATCCTTCCTAGTAATTAACACCAATGATATTTTCTTCTGCAAGGACGAAAGAGTTACGATCCTGCATTCTTATTTTAAAGGCAGGCTTTGTTTATAGAGCGAAACTTCAAATTTCCAGGGCATTTGACTCCTGTCCCTTTTCTCCTCATATCAGCCAAATATATATCACAACCATCCTTGCTAGCAATTAACATGGCAGTCCAAATACAGTTATTAATTATATTTCTTCTGCCACAACAAAATAGTTAGGCTGAACACATCCTGCAATCTTGTTGTAAAAACAGGCTTTGTTTATAGAGCGAAGCTTCAAAGTTCAGTGCAGCTCGATTCCTGTGAGTTTTTCATCATCTGTGCAAACGCAAACATTCATGACAAACATCCTCACTAGTAATTACCACACCAAATCAAATCCAGTCCCATCTATTCATGATGAGTTTACGATATTTTCTTCCGCCTACACGAAACTGTTATTGCTACACGCACCCTGCAATCACGTCGCACTGATACAAACACGTATCTTTGATTATCCAGTCATATTTCTTCTTCCAGCAGAATCTGCGAAATCTTTAATTCGATCCCAAGGGCTACATCCTAAACCATATTTTGTTTATTTGTTTGCTATTTATTTCAAAACATTAACATTTGCATTGTTTTGTATTGTTAAAGCCTTCGCCTCACTTCTGAGGCCTCATCAGCAACTAAATATTGGCTGTGTTCGAATTTGACTTATTATCAAATCATTTCAAATCATAACTTCAAATTTCAATCTTCACTGTTGCTTGACCTCTTGAATGGCAATGTGTACTTGAACCTGTTGTAATTAGTCAGCTGTCAATCATCTACCTTGAGAGCTTTCAAAAAAGAGCTGCAAAAATGATCACCTCTCAACTTTTAGCCTTTCCTTTTTTTGTTTATTTTATCGCAATCTGTAACTTGGTTTGGTTATACATAGCATCTCCTGTATCATAGCCATGCCTGCATCTGTTGTAAATCCTATGCTTTTAGCGTGGCAACCTGTAAATTTGTCTTCTAACTAAAGGGCTACCGTGGATCAAAAAGAGAAAGTGAAATTAAAACATTAATATGGACATCGTTTTAAAGGAGTTGATCCAGGCGTGTTTTTAGCAAGCTTCAAATCTCCAAAACGAGTGTTATATATTCTAGCCTTTTGAGAGACTCCTAACATGGAATGTGTACTTATGGGTCCCTCCAAATTTTTTCAGTTGTTGAAGTCTGTGCATGTTCACATCGGTTTATAGGACGTGACCTGGCACGTTGTAATGGCTTTAAAAGATCACAGCAACTTCCAGGAAATCTCCAAAACGTTGTTAGATATTCGAACCGGCCGAGACTCCCTTTAAACAGAACGAGTACTTAGGTGTCTTGAAAATTTGTTAGCTGTATCAGTCTCCCGATATTCACATCACTGTATAGGTTAACTGGCATGCTGTAATGGCTTTAAAAGCTCATAGTGATTTGCAAGAAATCTTTAAAAAGTGTGGTATATATTCTAACTTGGAGAGAAACCCCCAAACGCTACTGGTATGTCTTGTGATTCGTCAGCAATTTCGGCCTACTATCGTTCACTTTGTTTCGACGGAGGTGATCTGGCTTGTTCTCAGCAAGCTTTTTAATTTCACAGCGACTTTCAGCGACTTTCAGCGACTCTCCAAAACGTGCATTACATACTCTAACCTGTAGAGAGACTCCTTGAACTCGAAAGTGTACTTGAATGTGTCGTATTTTATCAGCTGTTTCAGTTTTCCTACGTCCCCGTCGTTTTAAAGGAGATGCTCAAGGCGTGTTTGTATAGCTCTAAAATTTCAAATTGACTTCCAGCAAATTTCCTAAACGCTTTGCAGGATGATGTAGGAAACGCGTAGGTTTTAAAAGGGTCGTCGTAAATCCCCAAAGCGTTGTATAGCGAGCAGAAGGAAAAAATCAAAGTGAGTCTCAGCGTGTTGCAGGAAGCTTTCAAACTAAAAGAAATTTCGAGGTGACTCTTATGCAATATCTTGTATCGAGGCACCGAGTTGTCTTGAAGGCTCAATGAATCTGAAATGTATTTTAACGTTTATTTTATGAAGTTCCCCCACAATTTTGAAATTCTCCAGCAATTTCGATTTTACGCTTTATTAGCATGTATTACAAAGCCTTTCAATCTGACAACGTGTTGCTGCAGGCTATAGCGAAGCCTCTCAATGTTATGAAAATCTTCTGCAATTTTCATTCACTTCTTCGTCAAATTACAAAAAAATTTCTCAAATCTGATTTATCGTCTGGATACAATAAGTTTTGTTGCAATATCATAATTACAAAGTCTCTAAATATGACAGCGAGTTACCACAAGCTGTAGCGATGGCACTCCATGATATAAAGTTCTCCAGCAATTTTCATTCACTTCTGCGTCAAACTATCCGACTTGCAAGTTTGACTTTAGCGTCTATGCAACAAGTGCTCTTGTATCAACGTATATATTAGCATGTTGCTGTATCTTTTAGCGTTTATACAACACGTGCTCTTGTATTAACGTATATTAGAATGTTGTTGTGTCTTTATTTCACATCGATGAATAAATAATGCACGTATCACAAAAGCCTTTTAATTTAAGAGTGTGCTGCCACAGTTTGCAGCGAAGCTTTAGATGATTTGAAGTTCTCCAAAACAACTTTGTATCACTTCTGCATCAAATTATCCAATTTCTAGGCAGAACACGTGCGATATCTCAATTGATAGTCATGTGCAGAATAAAACAATCACAATGATTTGAAGTTCTCCAACAATTTTGATCCCATTTTGCTTCAAATCACCCAGCTTTCAAGTTTGATTTAATTGTCGAGATACAAAAAATGTTGCAGCGTGTTTCAGTGTGCATTATTAGCGTGGATTGCTAATCTTTCAAACATGATGTCACGTTATCAAGCGCTGCAGTGAAGCTGCTCAATGATTTAAAGTCCTCCAACAATTTTGGTTCAGTTCTGCTTCAAATCACCCAGTTTTCAAGTCTGACTTCATTGTCTAGATATATATATATATAAAAGTGTCTTATATCGTGCATCAGCGAGTTTCATCAAGCCTTTAAATCTGACAACGTGTTGTCCCCTGCTAATCTCAAAGAACCAAAGCCAAAAATTTTCTTCAATGATTTGAATTCATTTTCTGTGTCAATTACTCGATTCCAAAGTCTGCTTCATTATCTATATACAAAGAATGTTGTACCGTTTATTAGCGTCTATTAGTGAGAAATTACCAAGCCCTTAAATTTTACAGCCTGTTACCGCCTGTTACCAATTTGATAGCCTGTTACCTCAAATGATATCCTCCAACAATTTTGGTTCAAGTCTGCGTCAAGGGTAAAATCACCAGATTTCAAGTCTTATTTCATTGCCAAAGTACCAAGCCCTTAAATTTTACAGCTTGTTACCATGTCTTCTTCTCAAACAATATTATCCAGCAATTCTTATTCACTTCTGTGTCAAATTATTCGATCCCCAAGCCTGTTTTATGATCGAGATACAAAGAATGCTGTACCATTGAGAATAATCGAGCCTTCACATCACACTGCTTTCAACAGTCTGTTACTGCACTTTCTTGTCGAAAATTAGGAGTTCTCAGTAGTTCCACGTCACTTCGACTGCTCCAAATTGCTCGATATCCAAGTCATTAATATGATATGGCCAAGAGCATCACTTTGCTTCCGTCTGTTACTGCACTTTCTTATCAAAAATTAGGAGTTCTCAGTAGTTCCACGTCACTTCGACTGCTCCAAACTGTTCGATATCCAAGTCTTCGATATGGTATGGCCAAGAGCATCACTTTGCTCTGAAATATCTTTGAATTAGACCTTAACTCGGTTTGATCCAGCACGGAGACGGCCTGGGAATATAATCAACTTCCACACCCTCGTGATACTGATATGATTTATCTTGTACCGTGAAGTTTAATCTGCGATTCGCAACCTAGCAGGTTTTTGTACACAAATTAAAACAATTCAAAAGTTAATTGAAAAAACTCACAAAAACTTTCCTTAAATCAATTGATCCCTTTCAGGAGTTGAAAATTTACCGGAATCCTTTAAAATTGCAAACGGATCTGAGCTCTAAATTGATTTGTACAATTTACCGAGGATCCCAAAAGATTTCTATTCAATGCCAGAGCGACATTTTCTAACAAATACAATAGAAATTCCGCCCGCTGGAAAAATTTCACTGACTGGAAATCAGCCTTTATATTGCTTGGAAATTCGTATTACGTAGAGTACTGAAGTCTGTTTCAATGTTCAGTCACCTGGCCTGGCCTATTGTTCTAACTCGCTATCAAAAATCGATCGCGCATCAATCGAAAAATCTTGAAGAGGCGGAAATTAAAATTTGACAGAATTTTGAGTTTTGGAGTTCTGACCTCAGCAAATGTTTTGACCTCTTCAGTCTGTCTTACCGTTCCCTTTTCGGTAGTTCCTGTATCCGCCATTCCAACATTCTGGAAGAAGGCGCGAGAGATCACACGCCCTGTTGACGGAATGTTGGAATGGCAGATCCAACGGCATGGTAAGACGGACTAAAGAGATAGACTTGGGGCAAGTCTACAGCAAATGGGGATGGTTTTAGGATTTTAGCAATATTTTGATCAAAATTGTAGAGCAATCGATTCTTTTTATCTAAAGCCTATTTTCCCACCTGATTTTAAATCTGTGATCCTATTTCTGGTGAATTGTAAACATTTGAAACTGTTCGCTAAAAAGTGGACCCCATGGCCAGGTTCCAAATTGCCAGGTAGCATAGGTTCCAAATCTTTTTCTCGGCGTAAAAAGGTGGGTGTAAAATTCAATAACCTATTTCTTCTGTTTGAATGACTTGAAAGAAACTTTAGATACTTATCTATAATTCTACGGTTGGACTTTCCAGAAATTTTGAATATTTTTCAAAATTACAGCGTATCTTACATTTCAACTCATTTGAGGATGTGACGTCATCAAATTTCTGAATCGTAAACCAGATGAGTGACAGACTTTTGCTTGATACCATATTGTAGGGATTCATTAACTATGGTGTTCTTCGAAATTATTTCATGTTACGTCAAACAGTTTAGAAATTACGATGGTTTTAAGTTTTTTTGAAAATTTTTCTTCAATTCTTGGAAAAGAAGAAAAATATTCTAATTCTGAAAATATTAAAGATTTCAGAAAAACCCAAACAGTAGAATTATAGAGAAATAGCTACAGTTTCTTGGAAGTCATTCAGTTCAAAGAAATAGGTCACTCAATTTTACACCAGTCTTTTTAAAGATTTGGAACCTATGCACCTATTGCCCCTATACATCCATGGTGAATTTAACTTTTTTCTGCATGATATATGAAAGGAAAAATTCTCGAATTCTGAAAATGATCAAGATATCAAAGAATGCCAATAAACAATGACATAAAAGTACCTGAAATTAGCATAGGTTCCAAAATCTTTAAAAAGGTTGGTGTAAAATTGAGTGACCTATTTCTTTGAACTGAATGACTTCAAAGAAACTTTAGCTAATTCTCTATAATTCTACCGTTGGACTTTTCTGAAATCGTCAATATTTTCAGAATTAGAGTGTTTTTCTTCTTTTTCAGGAATTCAAGAAAAATTTTCAAAAAAATTTAAAACCATCGTAATTTCTAAACCATTTGACGCAACATGAAGTAATTTCGAAGAGAACTATAGTTTATGGATGCCTACAATATGGTATCAAGCAAAAGTCTGTCACTCATCTGGTTTTTGATTTAGAAAATTGATGACGTCACATCCTAAAATGAGCTGAAATGTAAAATGCACTGTAATTTTGAAAAATATTCAAAATTTCTGGAAAGTCCAACAGTAGAATTATAGATAAGTATCTAAAGTTTCTTTCAAGCCATTCAATCAGAAGAAATAGGTCATTGAATTTTACACCCACCTTCTCACGCCGAGTTAAAGATTTGGAACCTATGCTCCTGAAATTCATTTCAAGCCATTAGATCGAAAGATATCATTGACCATTCCGAGGGGCAAATCACTCAAAAGATAGCGCAAAAATCTCTCAGACACTTTCAACGATTTTTTAGATGTTTTACGATTATTAAGACTTTTTGAACGTTTAGATTTTCGATTCGAGAATTGGCAAGATTTTTACGGATTTTGAATGATTTTTGAGTTTTCAAAGAATTGTTGGAAAATTTTTGCGAATTTGTATCGTTGGTTGGAGAGATTTCTGGGATTTATTTAGATTGTTGAAGAATGTTAGGATTTTTGGGGATTTCTTATGTTTTGTGAAGATTTTTTGGGATTCTTCAAGATTTTTCGAGATACCTGGGATTTTTGACAATTTTTAACAATCTTTTACGAAAGTGATTGGTTTTTTTTAGTGATACATTTCCATCAAAAACATTTCCTGCAACACTCAAGGTGAAGGTGAAGTTGCAGTTTTAGTGCTAGGCGCTGGAATCACAGAAGTAGCTTAGCGCTAATCGAGTCCGTGACCGCTTGTCATGATGGTCAAGTGGTGGGGCTCAACCGGGTATCTAACCCTGTCCGCCTGACTGTTCTGGCTGCAAAGTCAAAGGATTACAGCATTGCGCCACAACACCTTCAGTTAAGCCTTGGCAGACTGTTTACTTTAAAACCTGTTGAAATATCGAATTGTAAATGAAGACTCACAGAAGAGCAAATGTTTTCCTTGCGAAGGATAATTTCTGGTTTTGATTGCCATTTCTGCAACTCCAAAACAAACAAAAGAAATAAAATAATTAAAGGTTTGGTTCATCTGAGAGCTTTGCAATCTACTGCATTTAAACATGAAAGCAAATATTTTCCTTAATCAAAAGACGAAATTATTTCAGTCAAAATTGGATGGCTTCAAGCTCAAGTTCAAATCATATCATGCACTGCTGATGTGGCTTATTTGATGCTCGGAATTTAATACTTACCCTTTGCGTTGTTTCTCTTCCTCGGGATTGCGAGAAAGCTTTATAATGCAATTTTTCCTTCGTTCTCCTTTCGTCACAACTAGGATTGAATGCCACCATTACTCAAATGCAGTTCAAAACTGCTTTTCGCATCTGAGCTCTTTCTCAGCGATTTGTCTCGTTTCAAAATGCTGGCTGTTACGAGATAAGAACGCAGAAAAAATGACATCATCAAGCTTCGCTTGCAATCATCCCGTCGATGAAAAACAATATAACCAATAAAACCATCCCTTCATAAGCCACCCGTTTTTGTCCCATAGTTAAAGTAGTTTCTTTTCCTTTATTATCTTTATTTAATGGCCTCGGGGTAGACACAGCCTTTTGCTCCCTGGGGTTGATCGTCCTAGTAGTATTGTAGAGTAATTTTATAAGTAATGTAGTTCGTAATTTGTATTGTAAATTTTATTTGGATAATATTATATAAAAAAAAATAAAAGTTCTTTTGGTCTGGATAGGCAGGCCGTCATCTGGGTATTTAGCAACTAGCTTTTTGCTATATGCAATAGATAATTACCCTCAAGATGGCGACGAGGAACTTTTTACCGAGATGCATTATATATATGCAATCGCCATCTACCTTTCAGGATATCTATTGAAATTGGTCGTTCTTTGCATCTTTTATACAAGTTTTGATTGGAAATCTTGTTTGGGTATCTTTTTCCTATTAGCTGTCTCAGTTG
>REGL01000215.1:111680-125674 GCA_004194395.1 Aurelia aurita complex sp. Pacific | reverse complement strand
AAAAAAAAAAAAAAAAAAAAAAACAATATAATGTGTAAGAAGAATACAACTTGGGTCATAATCATAATCATAATCATAATCATAGGAGACGGGGGGGCTGGGGGGGCTGCAGCCCTCCCAACGACGGAAAATTTTGCAAAAATCAGCTATAATCGGGCAGAAATCCGCGTTAAGTAGGGCATAAGTTTCTTAAACAATGGATTTTTTATCGGGCAGCCCCCCCCCCAAATTTTATCTCCCCCTACGCCGATGATCATAATATAGGCCATCCATGGTGCATTATCAGATCATATCAGTATCAGGGATAGCAAGAAGGGGCAAAGAGAACAAGGACAGATTTGGTAACACAATAGCATCAGTTGCTTTTGATTGACACCGCAATTCTAAGCGATAAGTGATAGCAGACAAAGGAAATTCTCCCAACCAGTAATTCAAAACAGACAAAGCCGCAAAATTTACCATGAAGCCAGTAAGGTAAACTGGCGCCTTGAACAATGACAGATCATGTAACACAATAGCACAATATGCTGTTGTTGACACCTGAATTTAAAGTGATTAGTCACTGCCGGCAAAGGAAATTCCCTCAACCAGCAATTCAAAACAAACAAAGCCGTTCAAGTTTCTCTGAAACCCAGGTAGCTAGCTTGCTCGTTGTGCATTCCAGATATTGTTTATAAGAGCAAACATGAGCATATGTCGAAAGAAGAAGGATACATCTACACATCTACCTTGGGCATTTTATTTCTTTAGTTCAAAAACCGATTGGGAGGCGATTCAATTCCCTTATTTTTGGGTGTAATTAAAACACTTGTTGCCCAGCTTCTGAACCAAAAAATAAAATGCCAAAGGTAGATGTGTAGATATATCCTTCTTCTTTCGATATGTGCTCATATTTGCTCTTGAAAACAATTTCGGGAATGCACAACGAGCGAGCTAGCTACCTGGGTTTCAGAGAAACTCTTGCGGCTTTGCTTGTTTTGAATTATTGGTTGAGAGAATTTCCTTTGTCTGTGATTGCTAATCACTTTGAATTGCGGTGTCAATCAAAGGAAACTCATGCTATTGTCTTACAAAATCTGTCCTTGTTATTGCCCTGTGCATGCTAAAGGTGGTATTTAAGAGAATTCATGAGTTTATGATCGCAAGACGCACCTGCTATCCTTTTATTTTCGTTACAGCGAGATTTTCAGATGGCTTACCTTCGTTCTTGGATTCTGAGACAGAAATTGAAGAGCCAGTTGGAACATCAACCAGAGGAAACAGCTTCAGCCCTCGAGGAACGCCATTACCATCACAAAATGTTGCTACACAAACGAAGAAAGATATAGAGGCAACGACTGAAAGATATGTTAAATTAGAACAAGGAGTAAATAAAGGTAAACTGAACACCCTGTGATATCTGGGGAATTAAAAGAAAATCTAGCTAACTTTTGGAAAGCAAGGACTTTTGAAGAGCACTAGTGCTATGTTAGAAATGTTGTTCCTTCGAGGTAACGACTGAAAGATATGTTAAATTAGAACAAGGAGTAAATAAAGGTAAACTGAACACCCTGTGATATCTGGGGAATTAAAAGAAAATCTAAATAACTTTTGGAAAGCAAGGACTTTTGAAGAGCACTAGTGCTATGTTAGAAATGTTGTTCCTTCGAGGTAACGACTGAAAGATATGTTAAATTAGAACAAGGAGTAATTAAAGGTAAACTGAATACCCTGTGATATCCGTGAAATTTACAGGAAAAATCTAGCTAACTTCTGGAAAGCAAGGCCTTTTGAAGGGCACTAGTGCTATTCACAATGTTAGAAAATGTTGCTACACAGATAAAGAAAGACATCGACGCAACGACAGAAAGCTATGTTAAATCAGAACAAGGAGTAATTAAAGGTAAACTGAATACCCTGTGATATCGCCGGAATTTATGGAAAAATCTAGCTAAGTTTTGGAAAGCAAGGCCTTTTGAAGGGCACTAGTGCTATTCACAATGTTAGAAAATGTTGCTACACAGATAAAGAAAGACATCGACGCAACGACAGAAAGCTATGTTAAATCAGAACAAGGAGTAATTAAAGGTAAACTGAATACCCTGTGATATCGCCGGAATTTATGGAAAAATCTAGCTAAGTTTTGGAAAGCAAGGCCTTTTGAAGGGCACTAGTGCTATTCACAATGTTAGAAAATGTTGCTACACAGATAAAGAAAGACATCGACGCAACGACAGAAAGCTATGTTAAATCAGAACAAGGAGTAATTAAAGGTAAACTGAATACCCTGTGATATCGCCGGAATTTATGGAAAAATCTAGCTAAGTTTTGGAAAGCAAGGCCTTTTGAAGGGCACTAGTGCTATTCACAATGTTAGAAAATGTTGCTACACAGATAAAGAAAGACATCGACGCAACGACAGAAAGCTATGTTAAATCAGAACAAGGAGTAATTAAAGGTAAACTGAATACCCTGTGATATCGCCGGAATTTATGGAAAAATCTAGCTAAGTTTTGGAAAGCAAGGCCTTTTGAAGGGCACTAGTGCTATTCACAATGTTAGAAAATGTTGCTACACAGATAAAGAAAGACATCGACGCAACGACAGAAAGCTATGTTAAATCAGAACAAGGAGTAATTAAAGGTAAACTGAATACCCTGTGATATCGCCGGAATTTATGGAAAAATCTAGCTAAGTTTTGGAAAGCAAGGCCTTTTGAAGGGCACTAGTGCTATTCACAATGTTAGAAAATGTTGCTACACAGATAAAGAAAGACATCGACGCAACGACAGAAAGCTATGTTAAATTAGAACAAGGAGTAACTAAAGGTAAACTGAATACTCTATGATATCGGTGAAATTTAAAGGAAGAATCTAGCTAACTTCTAGAAAGCAAGGCATTTTAAAGAGCACTACTGTGCTCATTTTTTACCCAACGGGTGGAACTCGATGGTTACATTCTCTTAGGCAAAAACAACTTGCAGTGTTTTGCTGCAACAAGTTTTTACATTAAAGGGGCTCAATCGTCAAAATGTACACAAAACGATGATTTTTGCAGTTTTTTGAAAGGTGATATCACACAGGATTTTCGTATTTTTCAAAATGAAAGTTGCTGTTTGGGCATTAATCCTTGTACTTCACTAAGGAACAAACCAAACATTCATATCTTCTACCGGGTGCGCCAAAATAAACTATGCACGTTTGGCAGGCCACAATAAATCGTACACTGAACCGATTTTGAAGATTTATGACTTAATTGTTAGCAGAAAGCCTGAATTAGATTCTAGGACTTTTTGCAAATTTTTCCGTTATCAGTTTTTAGAGCCAGAAGCGAGTTTCTTAAAATGTTCGTTTTCGAAAAAATTGAAAACGATCAAAAAACGTCGATCAAATTTTGAAAGATTCAACATGAAGAGAAAACATTTTCAGGGGGATTTGGGGGTTCGTACAGCAGATTACAATTGGTCGATTTTTAAATCCCAAATCACCACGAACAAGTTCTCTCATTGCCCATTCATATCGATTAATTGGAAAACTTGATCGATGTTTTTTTATCGTTTTCAGTCTTTTTCGAAAACTAACATTTTAGAAAACTCGCTTCTAACTCTAAAAAACTGAAAATGAAAAAATTTGCAAAAATCCCAGTATCTAATTCAGGCTTTCTGCTAAAGATTAAGTCATAAATCTTCAAAGTCGGACATGTGTACGATTTATTGTGGCCTGCCAAACGTGCATAGTTTATTTTGGCGCACCCGGTACGATTGCTCGGATGTAAGTGGATTTTTAACGGTCACTTTTTTGTGGCATGGGTGAAGCCACCAAACAAACTGCAGAGAACAATGGATGAACAATGGATAATCCCCGGCACGTGCGAGTTTATGGATTTGTTTACTGTTTGACGACTGAGCCCCTTTAATGTTCGTATCCCTGTGACATGACGTCTTGCCAAAATCAATCTCATCATCAATCAATCAATCAATCAATCAATCAATCAATCAATCAATCAATCAATCAATCAATCAATCAATCTCATCAAACAATCAATCTCAGTATTGATGGGCTTTCCGTTGAACAAAATGTTTATCAAAATTCATTACAAGATTCTTAGTTTTTGCTCCTCCAGCAGACCTGGTTAGCTGGATTACAGCGATAACCAGGGTAAATATAAGCAAATGTTTGCCGTTAAAATTCATTAACAAATTCTTTCGCAAAGAGTTTTCGTCTGAAGAAAGCTTTGAAATAAGCCATACCACATTCCTAATCCAGATGTCTATCACCATAGTATTACATCTGGAAAATTGTATTCATACAGCATGAATTCACCATTTACCTTCAATTGTAACAATAATATAATTGTCGATTTTATACAATTAATAATGAATGTATTTTCAATTGAAAATCAAATAACCTTGTACTTCAATTTGTTTCTCGTTCTATTGTCTATTCATCCCATTTCCTGCACCAATAAATTCCAAAATATGACGTTGAAACATATAAAATAGTGCCTATCAAACGGGAGAGCCCAACTAAAGAAACATGAAGCAAACATAAACATCCGAAAAAGCTGAGCACAATGTTTCAAGGATAACCCGTTATGTGGGCTTAATAACGGGCCATGCTCGAAGCGTTCTGCTTAATTCAGTTCATTTCAAAGTGCTTAAATATTTTACTTCATTTACTTGTTTATGTTTGTAGGATTGCACTGCACGCAACAAGCGGAATTTATAAACAAACATGTTTGTGATAATCCAAAATGTCAGCTTGTTTGTTGCTAATAAGATCATTTGAGTCAATTGTATTTGTATCCATCCTTGAAAATTCCATCACAATGTACTAAAGTGACGTGAAGGTGAAGTGAAGGTGAAGTTGGCGTTTTTAGCACCAAGCGCTGGAATTGCAGAAGTAAAGAAGACCTAATCGAGTCCGTGAGCCCCTGTTCTGGTTGCAAAGTCATGTGATTAAACCACTGCGCCATTAAACCTTCACATGGTTGTGAGAAAGAAACACTCTTTGCGACATTCATCCTTAAAACATACAGGGTGTCCCAAAAAAATTGTGCCCCGTTTGCTTGAAGATTGCGACAAAACGGCAAAAGATTCTCGCCAAACTTTTGCATGATGTTGCCCTTCAGATATTCAATTAAAGTTTGCTACCATGCCCATGAAAATCCGTTGAAAAATGATGGAGCTATGACCTTCTGAAGACCAAGTTTGCTTGATGACTGAAACCAGCGGTCGGCCATTTTGTATTGCTCTTTTGCAGTGAAAAGTATCTTCACGTGAGGTAAGAAATAATTTCTGTGAGGTCAGAAATAGTGGAACTCTCCGAGGATTATCGGAATTTTCATGAGAGCTATGACAATGGAGGCTGCTGTTTCATCTTCAATCCATGAAGCTATTTATCGCTGCAAAATAGTAAGACAAAATGGCCGACCACTGGTTTCGGTGATCGGTCAAATTTGGTCTCCTGAATGTCATAGCTCCATCATTTTTCAACGGATTTTCATGGGCATGGTAGCAAACTTTAATTGAACATCTGAAGAGCACCATAGTGCAAAAATTTGGCGAGAATCTTTTGCCGTTTTGTCGCAATCTTCAGACAAACGGGGCACAATTTTTTTGGGACACCCTGTAGTTTCTAAAGATGGAAATGTTCAACGAAAAATAGAGACATACCGGGTGAGTCGACAAAAAGAATCCCCGTTTGGAAGGCCACTACTCCCTGAATATCAAAGCAATAATATTGAAAACTGTCTTGTTTTATTGCCAATATGTTCAATTAGGTTCATTAATTTACACGGCTTTCATCGGCCATCTCCCGTCGATATGAGAGATTTTCTGCAGAAAGCCCCTTCCAAATACCTGCAAAAACGAATGAAAACAATGAGCAAATTTCTCTTGGTTTTCCTTTCTAAGAATGATGACACTCACATGTATTTGTGCATTTTGTCCTCTTGGGAGAATGGAATCCCCCTGAATAGGTTATTGATACCAGAGGGAAGAATCGTTCATCCCCCCAAGAGGATAACACGTGCTAAAGCATGCAGAAGTCATAGCTGTAAGGCCCGTTTAAGGTAGAAATGTTTGGGAAATTTGTTCGTGATTTTTGGCACGTTTTGAAAGTTTCTTTCTCGAGAAAATCCCTCATAATTTCAGAACGGAGTGGCCGATTTCAGTCAGGTAAATTTTAAAATGGATTTGAACATATCTACCATTAAATTGAATATTGCCGATAACATCGTCTTGAGATCCAAGGAGCCGTGACCTTTCAAACGGGGATTCTTTCTATTGACTCGCCCGGTAATAAGTTTGAACCATAACATATATTTCTGTGCCCTACATACTTCTAGCCCTTCCAGCCAACGATTCTAGACTGCTCAGAATGATAAAGACGATGAGATTTCACTACAATCATCTGCAATACATCAGAAAGTTTCACTGTCTAAGTTGCATCTAATATAAAACTCAGCTATCTACATCAACTAACAGCTATAATGATACTACTTCGTCCAAATCTAGCAAAATTTACTAGCGATACTTCTGTACATCACTCTCAAGGGTACTTTCTATCATATAGTCCGTAGCTACCAGAGACCCTTTACTGAAACACATAGCTGGCTGCAGGCACAAAGGTATTTAGAGAGCTTCCCTCTCTAAAGAGGCCATGAAATGTGTGTGAGCTACACATTTTGTCAAATTTAACAGATTAACAAAGTTTTGTCAATGGGTCTCAGAAGATGACAAAGGAGCTGCTGTGTGTTTCAATGAAAAGAAAGAACAAAAGTGACTTATCAGTTCCAATTTGCACTCACTCAGATAGCAGCCGCTTCATAGATTCTTCCACTTTGGCAACAAAAGCAGGAAAATTGGGATCCAGAATACAACTCTTCACCAAATTGTCAATGTTTTCATTCTCTGGGATCATGTTTGTTGATTTGTAACATTGTGGAAGGGAATCCATTGAATTTTTCATCAATGACTGAAGAGAGAAACAAGGCATCGGTAAAGCACAAAGTAGACAGCTGAAAGGTGGGCATTTAAAATTCTAATATCTGTTGCAGGTAGTTCAAATAAAGCTGCTAAATTAGATATTACACCAAAGGCCTTGGGCAGATGATTACAGTACAGGCATAGTACAGGCCTTGTACAAATCTATGTGGTTTTCCTGCCTACAAATTCTTGTTTAGGAAAATTTACAGTCTTTCATATGGTTTAATGATTCCTATCATGATGTAAGAAAAGAAGTTCTTTTGGCATGTTAATGTGCATATGCCTGTACTATACAGTATATCTAAGAGAATCAACAGACATTAGTAAATTGATCATATGCCTTTATGTAATAATGTTTGTATCATTTGCCATGTCAATCAAAATATTTACAAGTTTTATAATATCAAAATAGATAGACACAATGCATATATAAGATTAAAAATGTAAGGAAAACACCCCTAATAACAGTGGCAGGGATAGCATTAAAAGGTCAAGATGACCTTAATTCCATAATCGTCCCCTTAGAGGTCCCCAGTAATCAATGTTGAGAGTGTATTGAAATTACTGAAATTGGCATGTGCACAAACTGAGGAAACAAAGAGTGTGTGGGTATTTCTTTGTTCTATTTACAGACAGACATATTTACTGTTGCCGACTTGTCAAGCTACAGTAGAGTGATCTTTTATGAATGCCAATTTTACAACATATGTGAAATTTTCAATAAATTTAATGAAAAAGTTAAAACTTACATCCGTTAACTGTCTGATAGACTTTGTTCCAAAAATATGGGCATCTGGAACTGTGGACTTTGGATCCTTGTCAATTTTTTGTGATTTAGTTGCAGGCATATATTCGTATTCCAATGAAGAGCTGAGTTGTGTCTGCGTTTGTGAGCAATCTGCTAAAATTGACTCACTTGCTTGGCTGTTTGCATCATCTCCTTGAGTATCAAAAATTTTCACTTGAATATGCTTGGAAATTATCTGTACAAAATCTTTGCAGTTTTCTTTCTCACTGGCCTTGGCATCTTTGGCAAATATGATTCTGAATCTCCTGGCAGTTTCCTTGTGACAAAAAATAATTCCTTCAAATTCTTTTTTGTGGGACAGAAAACTTGAAAACTACCGGGTGAGCCAGAAAAAAGTTCCCACTTTCGAAAATTCGTAGCACCACAAATAGTTCATGGATTTGAAAGATTCAAATTTCAGTTAAAAGCCAAAAGATCAAAGTATTTTTGTGATTTTTCTCTTCTTCTTAGGAGCACTGCAAATATTGGTAAACTTGATCAAATCGTTAGAGACTCTCCTCACACAGAACAATACTCACGAGCATTTCACTTCTCTCAAGAGTCATAAGAAATAGATTCTCAAACAGATACTAAAGACTTTCTATCCCATAGCACTAAATGTGCATACGATAGCTCTCACCCATGCAAAATTGCATTTTCTCTGTTGTTTTGAGCGAGGAGTCCTTTGTGATTTGATCAAGTATTTTAGGCCTTTTTCAATCATTTTGCAACCACAAAATTTTTGTAAACTTGAATTTACCAGTTTTTCCAGTGCTTGTAAGAAGGCGAGAAAAATCACAAAAATAATTCGATCTTTTTGCTTTCAAGCAAATATTGATTCATTCCAATCCATTCAGCACTCTTGATGCTATGAGTTTTCAAAAGTGGGAACTTTTTCCTGGTTCACCCGGTATGTTTTAACATGAGTGCAGTTTAACCATCTCTATTATTGGATCTTATCTTACAATTGCTCTGATCAGTGTCAGATTAATAATCATGACTTGCAAATATCAAATTGCAATTGATTTCACTCATCATGACTTTGGAAAAAGAAATTGCTTCCAAGACCCTTTGGAATTCATTTTCTCTGAGAAAAAGTTTATCTCAGTAAGTAAAACTTGTTTCTTATTTTGAAATTTCTGTGTTGTGATTTGGACCTGGGGTGTACATACTTGACTTTCATTTGTACAGGGGTGTGCCCACAATATTTTTTTACTTGCCTCCACAATTCTCCCTCCAAACAATAGCCAACTCTGGCAGAAATCAGTGCAAAGCATACTCCAAAACATAAAAATTGGACTGCGCAACAACCCAATCTGACAAAATATCCCCTTTTGCGACAATGACAATTGGCTCTAAAAAAATTGCCTTACTTTGATAATTGGTGCTAGAAAAAATAGATAAAAATTATACCCTGAAAAATCAAAAAATGGCATATCCCTGTTGGACAAATGTACTAAATACCCCCCTCCCAGGGACTTGAGTCTCTAAACTAAAACTAGAACTCATTGGTTTCACAACTACAATAAAATCTCAAACAACCAACCATCAATTCATAAATATCTGAACACCAACCTTAATTCTATAAATGAAAAGCATGCTATCTCCTCTGCATATGGCCTTGATCCAGGGGACTTTCTCATACCCATGTAAAGACAAGGATTCCTGCAAGGAAAAATTGACAACTAGGATTTCATTTCGTTTGGAAATTTTCATGTGAAAATGTTGTCTTATTTTCAGTATTTTGAACTTTACATGCTCTTAAAAAAGAAGAAGCCAAACTTAAATTTCATCAAGGAGCATCTTCATACTCCACCACAAGGTCCATATTTGTCAATATTGATTCCTAATGTGGTTGTAGGCCATTTGCACTTCACAAAGTAAGATTTAAATCGTTTTAGGCAACATTTCTGCATTTTGCAACAGATTCCTAACAAATTTCAAGGGCTGCGCACAAATTGGTTTGAAGAAACTCAAGGACAGGTCCTTGTTTTTGAAAATTTTACTCCAGAGCAGGATATCATTTTAAAGAATCTGACTCCATGACAAGGTGTTCTTTTTTCAGATTTTCCAGTGGCACTTCACCGTATGTTCTTTGACCAAGTAGCTGTCCCAGGATTGGCATATTGTCTGAGGAGTTGTTTTCCAGGTGGGTGGTGGATTTATCCCGACTCCCCATTGGATTTACCCCGAAAAAGCAATGGCCAAGGGATATTCATAGTTTCTTGCTCCCAATGGCATCATCCTCACAGTATTTGTACAGTAGATGGCAGGTAGTGCAATTTGTAATATGTTTTGTAAACTAGTGAGCAATTCATAACAGCACACATAACTATATTCAAAATAAGTAAATGTTATTGTGCAACTTAGACCTATTTTTCTTACCAGCACAAGTGAGTCTCCTGATGTTACTAGTAGCTTTAAAGGATGAGCCAATGCTATCTTTATCAAGTTACTGCTGCCATAACTTGTGAAAACCTGAAATAGAAGACTTCCTTGTTATGACGTATATGGCATTTTGTGATCTGACCTGGTTTACAGCTTAAATTGATGGGGTGCCAGCTTGGAATGTACGCTCTTTGCACTGAATCTAATGAAATTGATGATTTTGCTCACAGAGAATTTGCACCATGATTGGAGAAAGCTGCGGTCCACAAAGCTTAAAGCATTTTAAACGGAAATTTAAGAATCCCCCCCCCCCTCCAGTATTGTGCACTGTGCTCCATTTTCTTTGAATTTGTGCACAAGAAATTCTTACTGCAGCCTGCATCTTCAGACACTTTGGATGGGCCCCAGAAGAAATTACTAGGCCATTAGGGCAGCTTTGAAGTTGATCAATGCAGTTCTTATTCAAAGCAAAGTCAAAAATAATACTCAGCAATTTCTGTTTTATTGTTTTGGCCACCTTCTTCTCATGTTATAATTGACTTGCTACAAATTTCACTTTTGATCTCAGAGAGCAAAGTAATTCAGGAGTCTTATAGAGCCCAGTAATCACAAAGAGTCAACGGAAGGAAGAGAGAGAACTGAGCTGAGACTTGCGCAACTTGGCAATTTATAATTTTTTGGGGATACAAATTGTAAAAGTTCCAACTAAGGGTTCTCTCTCGAAAAGAAAACCTGTGATCATGCACAGAAAGCATGTTTGGTTTATGGAAAGAATGTGGGTGTTGCATATGAGCAGCAGTCACTCAAAGAAACCTTGCAAATAAATTGTTGGTTCACTTTTCTCAATAAACAGATAAAAGAACACTTTTCGTTTGAATAAAATCAATGAATAAAAAGTAATAGCTTTGTCATTGTCTTTTCAAATTCAACAGTTGATCAAAGTGTCTCGATCGATTTGGAGGGATGGCTCTCGCTAGCTCTCGCTCTGGAGTGGGGAGCTCATCCTCATGAACTCAAAAAGGCCCCCAATCAATAAAATGGATAGAAATATGGCAACAGAAGCCTCAAAATATTCACAATTTCACCTTCCATTCCCCTTGACTTTGGTCTTGTTTATCAGCACTGTACGCTTTCTCGTTATTCTTCTCTTTATTGCTTGCAGGAACAAATCGTGCATACTTTTCTATCAGCCAGGTTTTNGTAATAGCTTTAATAATAATAATAATAATGTGTAGTGTATAATAGTAGGCTAGTAGCCTGTAACACATCTAAACACCAGACTGGAAACTTTGCTGCATGCACTAGAGAAAACTTATGCATGCGATTGGTGAAAAAAACCAAAAGGATTGTAAAATTTTCAGGTATGTTTTACACAAATGGCAGATTATGCGCATTCAGCAAAGTATCCACTCTGGTCTACACAAAACACAACGGATTAAACTGTACTGCGTGAGACAATTTTAGGTGGTATTGGAAATTCGATAGAGTATTTACTATCCTCATATAATTTGTCATAGCTTTGTCATTGTCTTTTCAAATTCAACAGTTGATCAAAGTGTCTCGATCGATTTGGAGGGATGGCTCTCGCTAGCTCTCGCTCTGGAGTGGGGAGCTCATCCTCATGAACTCAAAAAGGCCCCCAATCAATAAAATGGATAGAAATATGGCAACAGAAGCCTCAAAATATTCACAATTTCACCTTCCATTCCCCTTGACTTTGGTCTTGTTTATCAGCACTGTACGCTTTCTCGTTATTCTTCTCTTTATTGCTTGCAGGAACAAATCGTGCATACTTTTCTATCAGCCAGGTTTTCGCGCCATCCGCCATATTTCCAACATTGGATTTTGGAATCCAACTTTTAAGGTGGATCTGCACTTAAGGTGGCACAATACTGAAAATTTCACAATCATAAAATGATAAAATGGCTCCATTACGGGCTCCATTACCAAGTAAAAATAAGTTCAAAGCTCATAATTTCTGGTTTGATTCCTGTCCTGCCCACCTCCCCCGGGCATTTGACAAAAACAGGGTATCTTTCTTATACAGTAATTCAAATTGGAAATATGGCATTTTCTGAGTGCCCAGCAGCATCGCATTCACCAAATAAAATTTACCCAGTCCAGTAGATGGGTAGTTCTTTGAGAATTCTCCCCGAATTCTCTTATGAATGGGCCCCATAATGATAATCCACACCAAAAAACTGAAATTTTCCTTTCGTTTCAAATCGAAAATTCTGCCTGCCTGCATGCGGACTAGCTCATGGTTGGATATTGAAGTTATGCTTTAGCTGAGTTATACTCTATTATCATTGATCCAAGTTCAAACTCATAACTATTAAATTGAGTCCCAACCACTACCACCCACCCCCTCCCTCATACTCTTCATGAGTGAGTAGGGACGTCGGGCATTGTTGATTACTATGACCCAAAGAAATAAATCTTTTTGAAGTTTTTATATTCATTTTCACTAGTCTTCCCATCGCCATTCCCTTTGGTATTATTTTGTGAAAATTAAAGACCCATCATCAACCATGATCCTTGTGCACAGAAAGGAAAACAAGACAGAATTTAGGCCCAACACGACTTTTAGATAACACGAAAGTCAACTTTGGCGCCAAGAAGTATCATGGTTAGCAATGGATCTTTAACTCGCACTTTTAAAATCAAAAGTTCCTCATTTCAGCATTCCTGTGTTCTTAAAACAGAAAATACTGATAGATTCAAGAGAAAAATTAATCGTCAACTCTTGCAAGGCTAAAAATTGCCCTACACAATGTTCAGCGCAATATCTAGCCAAGTCATCATGTTTTGGCTCAGAAATAGGCTATCAAGTTTTTTACATCTTGCAGAATTTCAATGGATTTGATTTGTCACACAATGAAAATGATTTCAGTAAAAATGTCTAAGACTTCTTCACATGAGATGATTGCACTAAAAATGGAAGACAGGAATTATTTACCATGATGCTTCCAAATTGCATTTTGATTGACTTAAATGTCCAATAATAATGCAAAGGATCTTGGGATAATTCCTTCGTACCATCATTGGCATAAGCATCTATTGACTAGAATCTCATTGTCAATAAAGAGGAGAACAACCAGAGAGAAAAGATAGGTACTTTTATACTTGTTTACTTTGCCTTCCTTTTCAAACATTGCATAACATTTTCAATGTATACAAACATGTAACGGACAGTCCTAGTTTTTGCTTTCAGTTCATTTAGTACTCTTCACCTTCCTCTTCTCCCTCTGCATCGATCGAGTCAACACCAACCTCTTCGTAATCCTTCTCAAGTGCAGCCAAATCTTCTCTGGCCTCTGAGAATTCACCTTCCTCCATACCTTCTCCTACATACCAGTGGACGAAGGCACGCTTGGCATACATCAAATCAAATTTGTGGTCAAGTCGTGCCCATGCCTCAGCAATGGCAGTGGTGTTGCTCAACATGCAAACGGCTCTCTGCACCTTAGCCAAATCACCTCCTGGGACAACTGTTGGTGGTTGGTAGTTGATGCCGACCTTGAAGCCAGTTGGACACCAGTCGACAAACTGGATGGTTCTCTTGGTTTTGATTGTTGCAATTGCAGCATTGACATCCTTTGGCACAACATCACCACGGTACAACAAGCAGCAAGCCATGTATTTGCCATGACGTGGGTCACACTTCACCATCTGGTTGGCTGGCTCAAAGCAAGCATTGGTGATCTCAGCAACAGTCAGCTGTTCATGGTATGCCTTCTCTGCAGAGATGACTGGTGCATAGGTGGCCAATGGGAAATGGATACGTGGGTATGGCACCAAGTTGGTCTGGAACTCAGTCAAGTCAACATTCAATGCACCACGAATCGGAGG
>REGL01000215.1:65699-98999 GCA_004194395.1 Aurelia aurita complex sp. Pacific | reverse complement strand
CGGTTATGTGCAAAGAAAACCAGTGAACTGCAAATTTAAAACATGAAATTTCGAAGTTCACATTTTTGCGAGAGTCTGTTATGTACAGTAATCTTCTTAAATCAGGGATGAAAAATCAGAGACAGTACTGTTACAGCAGCTGAGCCGGTTATGTGCAAAGAAAACCAGTGAACTGCAAATTCAAATGATGAAACTTTGTGGTTCACATTTTTCGCGAGAATCGGCTTGATATTTGAACTTGTTTCTGTTAATACAAAAACCTGTGGTAGCTATCCGACCTCTGTGAAATAATCTTCTAAAATTAGGGATGAAAAAACCGAGACAATACTGTTACAACAGCTGGGCCGGTTGTGTGCGAATAGAACCAGTGAACTTCAAATTTAAAACATGAAAATTCATGGCTCACATTTTTCGCGAGAGTTTGCTCGATATTTGAACTTGTTTCTGTTAATTCAAAAACCTGTGGTAGCTATCCGACCTCTGTGTAATAATCTCCTAAAATTAGGGATGAAAAAACAGAGACAATACTGTTATAACAACAGCTGGCCCGGTTGTGTGCAAGAAGAACCAGTGAACTTCATAAATCGTGTTAATAAGTGTGAAATTTGTTGTGGTTTCTTATCCAATCAAGAGTGTGATCTCCTGATCACTGATCTGCTTGAAAGTTAAACATTTCAGACGAAACCATGAGTTTACAGGTTACCGTATGATCGATTTGCTATTAGTATTTGGGCACTTTGCATGGAGAGGGGCATATCAATGCTTCAAATACACACTTTTTTCTGTAAGAAACTATAATACACTCTTTTTCATAAGAATACTGTAAATTTTGTCCAGTCTCCATATTCTTAAGAAATTTTCGTTTTGGACCTGAATATATTCTTAAAGTATTTATATCAGTTATGCAATTCTCTGTTATGAATATCGCAAAACAGGCAACTGCTGAAATTTTTTTTTATAATAATAAACACAATAGCTACAGCTATGCGGCTAAATAACAAGAATAATAAAATCTAATTAAAAACAACAACAACTGCAGCAGCAGCAGCTGCAACTAAGGGGTTAGTCATTTATAACTCTGGGTACCGGGGCGGGTTAGAATTGGTGGGGGTATGAAAACTATTCCAAGGAAAATTGGGGGGTATGAAACTTCTTTTGGAAATTTTAGAGGGGGTACGAACACTTTAATGGTAGATTCTCCAGAAAATTACTTCAATGACACGATAAGGCCTATGGAATACCATATCCTCGCACAACTGCAACACTAGCTAGTGTCTTAATGACGGCCTTCAAATCATCCATTGTACCCCATTATATTTGTATAAAATTCCAGCTCACTGGCCTTCCAATGTAGTACTTCATTAAGTTCAAATAGCATTGCCTTTCGTCTTTTTTATCTCTTTTACAAAACAGAACTTCTGTCATGTGTTTATCTGAAAATAGTTTGATAGATGGCCAGTCGTAGGGTATGAAATCTTTTCCTAATTTTCAATTGGGCTCGAAATTTTTTTGGGATAATTGGAAGGGGTTTAAAAACTCTTAGCTAGCTTAGCAATTCTAGCCCGCCCCGGTACCCAGAGTTATAAATGACTGANAGCTAGTGTCTTAATGACGGCCTTCAAATCATCCATTGTACCCCATTATATTTGTATAAAATTCCAGCTCACTGGCCTTCCAATGTAGTACTTCATTAAGTTCAAATAGCATTGCCTTTCGTCTTTTTTATCTCTTTTACAAAACAGAACTTCTGTCATGTGTTTATCTGAAAATAGTTTGATAGATGGCCAGTCGTAGGGTATGAAATCTTTTCCTAATTTTCAATTGGGCTCGAAATTTTTTTGGGATAATTGGAAGGGGTTTAAAAACTCTTAGCTAGCTTAGCAATTCTAGCCCGCCCCGGTACCCAGAGTTATAAATGACTGACCCCTAAGGTTCAAACGAATGCAAAGCAAGGTAAAACTAAATGATGTAAATAACCTAATGGAGAACATAAATAAAATAAACATGCAAATTGAGACACGAATAAGCGAGCTGAGACTGAAATATTCGTATACTATTCTGAAAAATTGGGTGATTCTGAACCTGAATATTCTCATAATCATTATTCTTATTAAAAAAAAAAGAATGTAACAGTTTGAGCCAAGCCTTTCTGAAAACCGGGTGGCAGACCCCCATCCATCTGCAAGTCGTGTATCCCCCCCCCCCCCCGGGAGCCAAGGCCAAACAAACCTGAAATTATGACCAAAGTTATTTCTTCCTCGTCTCAATGACTTCAGCACGTTTTAGCACATTTTATCCTCTTGGGAGGATGAAATCACCTGGAATAATGTTAGTGCTCAAAGGTATGGCACTTCCATCCTCTCAAAGGGATAGCACATGCTAAAGTATGTGTAAGTCATTGCTGTGAGGCAGAAAATTTGGTCGTGACTTTAGGTCTGTTTTGAAAGTTTCTTGGAAGGGCTTTCATGAGAAAATCCCTCATAATTCCAGATCAAACATGGCCTGGCCGATTTCAGTCTGCCAGATTTTAAAATGGATTTCAACATACCGACCATTAATTAATATGTTTGCAAATACTATCGTCTTGATGTCCAGGGAGGAGTGGCCTTTCAACCGGGCTTGCGTAAAACTAGTTATTTCACAAAGCGATTGCGTGCAAAATTAAAAGCTAGCGCATCCTTTCACCAACCGGTCGTTATGCGCGAAAGCCTCCGCCAGACTGAATCGCAACAAAGCAAAACAAGCCTATCACCATACCAGCACTAGTGGTGACTTTAACCATGCATTCAGTGTTTTCACCCCGATTCAATGATTGCGCGTATGGGCTTGCGCACGTGCTAACACGCTTATTCGAGTCCTCACTGGCAATCAACTAATCGCCATAATTATTATTATCATTACATCATCGTCCGTGAATTTTATTCCAGTATTTGCAGAATTTTTCAAGGCAGCTAGAATATTCTATATCGGCCTAAAGTTTCTCATCGAAATTATGGAAGTCTACGAAATAACGTGAAGGATTTAGAGTCGACACAAATGAGGAATGTATCGTGTAAAGTGAGCACCACTTTGTTGGGAAGATGTGATAGTTATGAGAATATTAGAGTGGTTCGCAATTACTGCAGCACTGGGTTTCGCTTCTTCACTGGTCTTCGGTCATTTCATCTACCAACCATCTAACAGAGGTATAAACATTTCGTTTTCATTTGCCTTCTTTCATACTTATTCTTATTCAGTTAAAGTTCGCGCTCCTTCCCAGAGATTGCTTCTGCAGATATATTATATTTTGAATTCACGCATTAGACTGTTAATTGATGCGTCTTTTACAAATATAAGCACTTTGATGCGAATTGAAATAAGCTTATTTCAATTCGCATCAAAGTGCTTATATTTTACTTTATTTACTTGTTTATCATTGTACAATTGCACTACACGCAACAAGAAGATTTTTTGGGTCTTTTACAAATGTTGCAATTAACTTGGTTGTTGAATTACGAATAAGGTACTCTTCAATCTTGTTCAATTCAATTGCCTCCGAGTTGATTTAGCTAGGGCCTATTAGCTTCTCTACAATTCGCTCAATCAGCTGCAAAATTTAATGTGACTGAAGCTTTTAACTCTAGGCCCCTCCCCTCTCGAGCTCGAATACTCTTCTCTACTGCTTGTACCGTTCAAGAACTGAAAGTCCTTCCAGTTGCTCNCAATTCGCATCAAAGTGCTTATAAATAAGCTTATTTCAATTCGCATCAAAGTGCTTATATTTTACTTTATTTACTTGTTTATCATTGTACAATTGCACTACACGCAACAAGAAGATTTTTTGGGTCTTTTACAAATGTTGCAATTAACTTGGTTGTTGAATTACGAATAAGGTACTCTTCAATCTTGTTCATTTCAATTGCCTCCGAGTTGATTTAGCTAGGGCCTATTAGCTTCTCTACAATTCGCTCAATCAGCTGCAAAATTTAATGTGACTGAAGCTTTTAACTTTAGGCCCCTCCCCTCTCGAGCTCGAATACTCTTCTCTACTGCTTGTACCGTTCAAGAACTGAAAGTCCTTCCAGTTGCTCAAGATTTCTTTGTTTATTCGATCACAGTATGGATTTCGTTAGAGAATTGCTTCTACACAGTGGTCAACTTCTAAATTGCAAGTTTTAATATGATTTCGTTGTAAATCTTTGAAAGATTTCGCTGCATGTTTATATTTCTACAAAATATATTTCGCTCTTTACTAAATCGAAACCATAGATATTCTCCACTGCATAACATGGAAAATATTGCTCAGACTCAGAATGATAAGAACCGGGGCAAACTTTTTGTGTAAGCAGCGATGATGCTGATGATGATGATGATGATGATGATGATGATGATGATGATGATGATGATGATGATGATGATGATGATGATGATGATGATGATGATGATGATGATGATGATGATGATGATGATGATGATGATGATGATAAAGAGTCAAGAGTGTTCGTTAAATGACATTTTGAGCATCGAGAAATGTGGTTTTCTGGAGTGGTACTGTCAACGCACAAGGATTCCGAACCTTTTGGTTATGTCCTCTGTCGGATCTTTGAACCCCTTTGATTGTCCCGAACTGTCCTTTACCCGTGTAAAAATGTAGTTTATACGTTTATAGCCACGGGTAAAAGGACACGTAAAGATAACAATGTTTTAGCACGGGTAAAGGACATTTCCCTGTGTTTGAACTGGAGACTACTGCCTATGTCCCTGTTTTAGTGCTTTTTCAGGACTTTCTATTTTCAAACCATTTTGTTTTGCAGGCCTATTCCGCCGCAGTCTCCAGCTTCGAAGTCCATCATCCCCGAAGACAGAGTCAGAAAAAGAAGGATCTTGCGGTCAGAGTGAAATACAACATAATGTGACGCTCAAGGGTGGAATTCGCGCGGGATATTTTCGTAAATTAGCTCAATACGTCGCGATGAAACTCTGCGTTGAGTTGTGTTGTGAAGAAAAAGGATGTGATGTTGCATTCATGTCAGGAAGAAATTGCTATGGCGTGCAGTGTTTCAGTGAAGAGCAATGCCAATCTATCCCAGNGTTTTGCAGGCCTATTCCGCCGCAGTCTCCAGCTTCGAAGTCCATCATCCCCGAAGACAGAGTCAGAAAAAGAAGGATCTTGCGGTCAGAGTGAAATACAACATAATGTGACGCTCAAGGGTGGAATTCGCGCGGGATATTTTCGTAAATTAGCTCAATACGTCGCGATGAAACTCTGCGTTGAGTTGTGTTGTGAAGAAAAAGGATGTGATGTTGCATTCATGTCAGGAAGAAATTGCTATGGCGTGCAGTGTTTCAGTGAAGAGCAATGCCAATCTATCCCAGCCAAACATCTTCCGTCTGAGCAGATTTTCGTTTCGCATGTCACCTTCAAAGGGGAAGGCAGTAAGTTTGATTTTGTATTTATTTGTACAACTTTTTGCAAATGTTTACTGTAGAAGTCAAATTTTTTTAATTATCTGAAATTGTAATAGCAATTTGCAAAAAGCATTGTTATAAGCTATCGAACAGCACATTCAAATCTTTGGATAGCTATGTCAAGTTTGAGAGAATTAGAACTTCCAAATGTTGTCAAAACAAAGATAATCTTTGGTCAAAATTGAATTTGCACATTTTACAGGCCACGAAAAGCCTTGTACTGGGTCGAATGCAATGTATCTTAGCAGTTAGATATAGCTGAAGTATTAATTTTTTTCTAATTCTCCTCACTGTGTTGAAGGTGTTGAAGGTGTTGTGACGCAGTGGTGTAATCCTCTGACTTTGCAGCAAGAACAATCAGGTGGAGTGGGTTCGATACCCGGTACGACCCCACCACTTGAGCGTCATGAAAAGAGGTCGCGGACTCGATTAGGTCTGCTCTATTTCTGCGATCCCAGCGCTTGGCGCTGAAAAACGCATCTTCACCATCACCTTCACCTTCACTGTTTGTAATTTTTATCTGATTTGAGCAAACTACAATCGCGGACAAAACTCGTTGAGACAGATGAGTTTTGCGTTAAAAGAGGTCTTTCCTGCATGTATACTACTACCTTCCACTTCTGATGACCCCCCGCCCCTCTTTGCAATGTTGGTTGCTTGAAGAACACATACTTGTCAACTCATCTATGACATTTCCATCAGCCTCCAGCATTGCATAGGGGGGGGGGGGGGCGGAGGGGATCCTAACTCAAAATTTCCCCCAAAAGGCAACGTGTCTCGTGAGTTTCATCCGCGATTGTAGCTTTGAAGCCTACAGCGAAATTATGAGAAATGATAATTGATGAAGTTCAATTTCCATTGATTCTTATCTTCAATCCTCAATACTCGGAATAAACAAATCCAAAAAGAGGCTCTACTATTAGGTATATTACTACTATTACTACTAATATTCGTAATTTCTCAGAAAAGTCACTAAAATACAGCACTTGATAGAGCTTTGGGATGAATATCTTGACTATCAGTTTCTTGAAAAATACTCAAAATACGTATTCTGAAATATTAACATCATCTTTCTCCGGGGGGGGGGGGGTGACAAATATTATTCTGCTCTTGCACTGAATAGTTTAGGCGAGGAGTTGCATAATACAGACGTTTCAAGCTTAGATTTGGTTTTACACTCCATTTTATCCTGTTTCAGGTCACAAAATCCACGAACCGAAAAACTTGAAATGTTCAGCAACGAGAATGAAAGTCGGTGTTACACTCCGAGGTGGCCTAAAGGCAGGAAATTTCACTGACGTTGGCAGAGTTGATAACATGGTGATCTGTACGCAACTTTGTTGTGTTGCNTGAAATATTAACATCATCTTTCTCCGGGGGGGGGGGGGTGACAAATATTATTCTGCTCTTGCACTGAATAGTTTAGGCGAGGAGTTGCATAATACAGACGTTTCAAGCTTAGATTTGGTTTTACACTCCATTTTATCCTGTTTCAGGTCACAAAATCCACGAACCGAAAAACTTGAAATGTTCAGCAACGAGAATGAAAGTCGGTGTTACACTCCGAGGTGGCCTAAAGGCAGGAAATTTCACTGACGTTGGCAGAGTTGATAACATGGTGATCTGTACGAAACTTTGTTGTGTTGCTGAGAAATGTGATCTGGCCATGATGATCAACCAGAGTTGTTTCTTAGTTGCGTGTTATTCGATGCAACTTTGCCAAGTGTTGAAAGCGATAAGCACCAACTACCAGCCAAGTGTTGCATACGTTATGAGGAAGACGGAGGAACTACAAGAAGAAACAGGTAGCGTAGACCAGTAGTTTTTTCGAGAAAATGGCTGTCTCCCCTCCTGAAAGAGAAAGAAGAATCCCCTGTAGATTAAACTCACGCTGAATCAAGAGGTATCTTGATAAAGTTCACAAAGCACACTATGAAGATATCTTCCTATCTAGCTATTTTCCAATCACTGCCAATTGTTGACGTTAGGACTGTGCAATGAATCCCTGCAAAGGAGAGCTCGAATTTTCAGCCATCATGCGGCAACATCTTATTGACAGTAATCTTCGTGGTGGCTTGTTCGTGTATTATCATTTGATGTTCCACAAGGCTCTATTCTTGGCTCACTCGTCTTCCTCTTATATGTAAATGGCATGCAACAGGCAGTTGTCTGTTAGTTACGTTTGTTTTACGGATGACCCCCGTCTTGTATATAGAGCAATGAGGTCATTTTAACTCACCCGGTAGAAGACAAGCATTTGCAATAACTGAAAACCTCGAATTGCATCTTTGTTAAGATGTTAGAACACTGCTTTTTGAAGGAATTAAAACGGTTGAACGTCCATAAAGATTGCTTGGAGAAGCAAAATAGTCAGAAACACATTGAAAGCTGTTTTGTCTGATACAGATCGAAGTATGATACATTGGAATATTGGTTTGTCTGTGCTAATGTCAATATCAACCAATCAAAACTTAAGTTACACTTAACTGCTTGTGGCACATCATTTACATGTAAAAGAAAGATGAGTGGGCCAAAAACAGAGCCTTGTGGAGCACCAAATTACATAGTGTCACCTGAATGTCCAAAGCCCGCCAAACATTTCAACTTGTTTTTTAGTAACGCGATATATGATAAGCTAACATGACTATCATCCATTTCAGTGACAAAGCTGCAAGCTCTGCACACGTCAGATTCAAAACTCATGTGTAAAAACAGTCAGATATTCTACAACTCGACTCTTCGTGGAGGCTACAAAGCTGGCAATTTCACAGATCTCGGCAAAGTGCCTAATATGACTGCTTGTGTGCGCCTGTGCTGCGGTGATAAGAATTGTGATGCTGCATTTATGCTGGAGAGAAATTGCTACGCAGTGGCATGTATGAAGGAGGATTTGTGTTCACCAGTTCATGCAAAGAAATCTGGGGCTCTGATTTCGTTGAATCCAAGGCTGTCGTATATCACGAGTAGGACTGAAGAAGGTATGTAATATAAGCGAAGGCAAGAATTTTTGGACAACAATCTGTCACAAATAGATTGCTTTTCAATTTTCTTGCAAAATTTGGGACCAGCGTTAGAAAAATAAACACTACAAAGAGCATTGCTTGCAAGAGATTCTCATGCTTCTAACTCATGTGCTGAAAATTTTCCCAGATTTCAAGTCAAACTGTTTGTCGAGAAGCAATTAGCCTATATTTCCCAGGAAGAAATATCTCAATTTTCTTGTGCTTTTATGAAGAAAATTACCTTGTCTAGCCCTGTTTAGGACGCATACTGTTAGACTTCATAAAATTTAAATATCTTAAATCTTTTACATCATTTGAAGCAATGTTTTATATTGGTTGCATTGTGTCTTTTCCAAGGTTTTTTTCTAATTTTGGAAAACATTTTGATCATGTTTTTTTTGTGAAACCAAGGAACTATATGTAAGGTCAGGAGCTTTAGTGTTTCTTTTTTCTCGTTGCTTCAAATTGTACTATACCCAATCTAATATGTCTAAACTTCTAAAGCAACTTGTTTTCCGCTACCCAATGTCGCTTGAAAAGTTATATTCACAAGCAGCTCTTAAAACTCTTTGTAAAACTGTCCATCTGCTAAACCAATCATACACCGGGTGAGCCAGAAAAAAGTTCCCACTTTTGAAAATTCATAGCATCAAGAGTACTGGATGGATTGGAATAAATCAACATTTGCTTGACAGCCAAAATATAGACGTATTTTTGTAATTTTTCTTGCCTTCTTATGAGCACTGGATAAATTGGTAAATTCAAATTCACAAAAACTTGGAGGTTGCAAAATGATTGAAAAAGGCCTAAAATACATGATCAAATCATAAAGGACTCCTCGCTCAGAACAACAGAGAAAATGTAATTTCGCATGGGTGAGAGCTCTCGTCTGCATATTTATTACCATGGGATTGAAAATCTTTAGTATCTATTTGAGAATCTATGACTTATAACTCTTGAGAGAAGTGAAACGCCCGTGAGAATTGTTCTGTGTGAGGAGAGTCCTAACGATTTGATCAAGTGTTTTAGGCCCTTTTTGAGTAATTTTGCAACCATGAATTTTTTGTAAAGTTGAATTTACTTATATTTGCAGTGCTCCTAAGAAGACGAAAAAAATCACAAAAATACTTTGATCTTTTGCATTTTAAATAGAATTTAAATCATTCAAATCCATGAAGTACTTGTGGTGCTACAAATTTTAGAAAGTGGGAGCTTTTTTCTGGCTCACCCGGTATTTTGATCCTCTTTCCGTAGTCACATCAAAGAAACTGATTTCAGCAGACGGTTCATGCCATGCTGGGGTAATATCTTACGATGTTACGCTTAGAGGAGGGATGAGTGCGGGAAATTTCACACCACATGGAAAAGTTGGTAGCATGGAAACATGTATCGGAAAATGCTGCATGCAGAAGAATTGCAATGCCGCCATGATGCTTAAAGATGCCTGTTTTACAGTCACGTGTCAAAGAGATGAACTTTGCGAGAAAAAACCTATACCGACTTCATCAAGTTACAATCCAAAAATTGCGTTTGTTTACCGGGATAAGAAGTCAAGGAAGAAAGGTGAGATATCATTGCCTGAGCTTTTTAGTTCTGAGTGATGCTGAAATCCCTTAGGTCGTTATCACACCCTTTCCGAAGCAACTTCCATAGCCTTTTGCTATGCACTGATTGGATTGGCTTCTCCAGGCTGCATTCTGTACCTTGGCAATATTTCCATGATGGCTACTGCACAGCTAGATTCACATCTAGGACCAAATAAAATCTTCGAAGAAATCTCACGTTTACTGTCAACCCAATGACGTTGTGGAAGATGCCGGGGGGGGGGGTACTCCCATACTTGACCTGACGGGATGTGCCGCTCAACAGGGTGTCCTTTTGCAGTAAAAATTATGCGACAGGGTGTCCGTTTCTAACGAAAATTATGCGACAGGGTATTATAATAAGTAAGAAAATTATGCGACAGGGTATCACAAGCAAAAATCGCGTTCTACACTGTATTTGAGAGGCAAATTTGTATGCGACAGGGTATACTTTTGGCCTATTTTTTATGCGACAGGGTGTGGAGAGGTTTTCCGCACACCCCCGTCACTTCCCTAACCAAGTACACCCCCGGGCATGGTTAGAAGCTGGCCTGGGCCAAGTTAAAGATATACTCTATTGTATTTGATAACTTTGACATTCGCTGTTTCATTGTGTAGCTGAAGAAGCAANATGCTGAAATCCCTTAGGTCGTTATCACACCCTTTCCGAAGCAACTTCCATAGCCTTTTGCTATGCACTGATTGGATTGGCTTCTCCAGGCTGCATTCTGTACCTTGGCAATATTTCCATGATGGCTACTGCACAGCTAGATTCACATCTAGGACCAAATAAAATCTTCGAAGAAATCTCACGTTTACTGTCAACCCAATGACGTTGTGGAAGATGCCGGGGGGGGGGGTACTCCCATACTTGACCTGACGGGATGTGCCACTCAACAGGGTGTCCTTTTGCAGTAAAAATTATGCGACAGGGTGTCCTTTTCTAACGAAAATTATGCGACAGGGTATTATAATAGGTAAAACAATTATGCGACAGGGCATCACAAGCCAAAATCGTGTTCTACACTGTATTTGAGAGGCAAAATTTTTACCCGACAGGGCATACTTTTGGCCTATTTTTTATGCGATAGGGTGCGATAGGGTGTGGAGAGGTTTTCCGCACACCCCCGTCACTTCCCTAGTCAAGTACCCCCTGGGCAAAGATGGTACAGGTCCTTTTCTCATTCCTTGTCTAAGTCTCTAGTGTTGTTTGTCCCATCCATTACAAAATGCAAAAATTGAAATGGATGACGGAAGTTTTAAGAAAATGCTATCAAAATGTTATTTTGCTGGCCTTTTTTGCGGACAAAATATGATCATTTTGAACCTTTTTAGCCTGAATGTGTCTCCAGTGGTCTCAGTAGTATTTGACGTCGTTGCTCAGTCGGGAATTGCTTTGCTAAGGATCATCGATATCGGTGTTTTTGCGTGAACTTCCATGAACTAGAAATATTTCCCAATCCAGCCTTAGCTATAAGGCTCAAAAAATTTATTTGATGTTAGAAAATTTCTCTTTTTAGCTGCAAAACACACTAATTCTTTACAACATCAACGGACCAAGCTGCAGCCGAAACCAAATATCAAGCATGCTCTCACAAAGCCTCATGGAACGAATTCACCTAAAGCAAAGGCAGAGCACCATAAGACAATCCACAGGCCTGCTCAACATGTACAAGACAACAGCATCAACAACAACAACAACAACAACAAGACAACAACAACAACAAATGTTCAAGACAACTCATACAATAGTACCGAAAGGCTTACTCGGCTTTTAAACGAGACAAGTTACACAGAAGACGAAATAAAAGGGGCAACGCCGAAAATTCAGTCCGCAGTATCGAGTCATCCCGACATTTCGCAAGGTAAACAAAACTCGTTGCACGATATGGTAGAATATATCACGCTTGGAACTACGAATAGAACAACAATCAAGGATGTTTTACCGAAAATATTAACGAATGAACCGAATGTTCTCGCATCAGTTGATCGTCTTCCATCGGTCGCGAAAATTTCATCGGAGAGTTTAAAAGTAAATACGAGTATTCCTGTCACGGCACCAGTGATTAAGTCGAAAATTGACCGACTAAGTCCGACTTCGTTCTCCAAGCCTTCGTCAAGTGAACCCAAGACGAATGCTCCTAACGCAAAGGAAGCTACAGGCCTATCGATTCCCAAGGAGAAGATTCCCAGTTTAGTAAAAACACTAGAAGAGAGTAAACAAAATGATATCAGTGATATGGAAGAGTCTGGGGACGACACTCCTCCGGAGAAGTCGGCTCCAAATCATCTGATTGGCCACACAACAAATCCTCTGAATGACAAAAGTCATGGTGAGACTGATAAGTCAGATGAAGATTTCCAGGCTCAGAGATTTCCTGGACTAAGTTTCGTCGGTGAGGATCTTGGGTGTACAAATAGCGAGATCATGAAAAACGTAACACTCCGTGGAGGTATAACTGCCGGCAGATTCAGAGACAGAGGAGAGATGGCAGACTTTCGACAATGCATCAAAATCTGTTGTTTATCGAAACAATGTGATCTCGCTTTCATGTTACGAAATAACTGCTTTACTGTTGAATGTAAAAGTGAGGAGCTATGCGAGGCTGTTCCTGTAAAGACTTCTGCGGAGAAGCCACCTTATTTGGCGTACATTTACGCCAGGTCGACATCAATGACGAAACGGAATGTCGATAATGTTGATTCTTTGCCATGGACGCTGTTTAACGCGGAGCAAAGCTTGAGTGCGTTGCCTCATCTTAGGAGAAGAACTATTGAAATGCTAGGGGATGAAAGTAGGCCGCTGCTGTTGAAGAAACGGAGTGCAGTTAGTGATTTGGAAAGCAAAATTTATGGGATTGTCGGTAGAAAAAGGAAGTCAACGAATTGATTTCCAATCAAATCTTGAATATTTGGTAAGAAGCGATATAAAAATATATAAGAAACTGGAGACAAAAGCACGGCTTTTAAATCTGCACACCAAGCCTTTCGAATTTATGTTTTATTCAGGATATGGCTAACATTTTATTCAAACCCAAGGAGAAGATATCAATTCAAATGTCGTGTTTTGTACCTCAATTGTTTTCAGAATTCCTCAAGCTACAATGTCAATTTAGCCTAGTAGGCCTTTTTAGGTATTACTTTTAAATCTAAAACTCGGTACACCTCTGATGTAAATCTTAGCTAGGTAGAAAGTCGATGAATATGAAGTGCGCTACCTTTCCGTTGGAAAAAGTAGTTATTCGCTGGAGGAAAACTCCACGACTTAAAAATGCACCTCGACTTTCTCCACTTAGCTGAGACGCGCCTAAACCTGAGATGAGCTCAAAATTGTGGCCATGAATGTGTAGCTGTAGTGAACAAAAGTTGATACTTTGAAATCATAGGCCTGCATGGTAGAAGCTTTGAATGTTGTCAAGATTCATAGCAATCGAAGGGTCGTGGTGCACAATCAATTAGGAAAGTTGAAACTTTTCTGTTTACAAGATAAAGTGATGTGAAACTGAACAAGAACTTTCTCGCTGTTGTGCCCAACACAACTTTAGTTGGTTGCACGTATTTTGAAAAAAACCGCTGAGGAGAAACTGTAGGTTCTAGAAATTATGAAACCGTACTATACCTGCATTAAAACAACTGGGTAACTTTGGCATTGACAATTTTTTTGGCATTATCCTAAGCTGATCGCAATGTCTGTCAATAGACTACTTGTTTTTGAGATTTTACAACGCACTTTTTAAAGCTGTTTTAACGAAGGTAAACTAGTTCTACATTTAGATCGCGACGCGGGATATTGTCCATCACTTGTTCAAAATGGAGCTCGTTGATTGGCTGTGATGCAAAACGTAGACAAACCAAAACTGCTATTTTTACAAAATTTACCCCTGCTCATTTAGAGTATTAAACATTCAAGAAACTCACAAAGAGCTTCTGGTTGGTTATCATAGACAAATATTGGCTGGGTTATTTCATCATCTCTGTCGTAGGCTAGGCAAGCATGTCACACACTGGGAACGATAGTCCTACCTTTGTCCGTAAGCCGATAGTTCACGTAAAAATTCTGCACCACCTTTGTCCCAAAAAATGATCATTTTTGATGGCAAATTTCCGCTGTTATTTTCCTTCAATTTGGCAGATAATTTTAATATGATGTATCACTGACGATGTTTGTCCTAAAAACCGGTAGTGTTTTCGAAAGCAAGTGGTAATTGTAGCCATGAAAGTGCAAGTGTCCCAAAACCTGTTGCCGGAGAAAGGTAGAACCACTTCGGTGAAAAATAGGAATTCTGGTCTTTTTCCGTAAATTTGGAGGACCATGGTAGAACCGCTTATGTGAAAATTTGAGAACCAGTTCACAGATAAACTTTAGGATTTTGATTGGATAGGAGGTTAGAACACTTGATTTTTGTGAAGAATAGAAAACTTTATTTTTGTGACAGACTCATGGCATAGGAAGACTGGTATTAAATTTTCACCCTTGCCCCAAAACTGGTTGTTTTGTGCAGGAAAATCGTACTGTGTGATAAAAAGAACTGGCTATCTTTTTCCAATTCCTTTGGACAATCATAGGGTCAAATATTTTATAGTACACGCATTTTTTTCATAAGAAACCGCTTATAAGAAACGGTATGCTCAATTTTTCGAAAGTTGAGAAACGACCCTACCTGAATTTAGAAAGCCAAGAAACTTTTGTAATTTGCAGTTTTAATTCTTCTATCGCACTCAAAAATGTTTTGACACTGTGCAGTTATAGCAACTGTTTGGACATTATTTTGAGTGCGAATTGTGTTATTTACTTGTTTTGAGATCTTACAAAGTAATTTGGGAGTCCTTTAGACGAAACAAAATAACTCTACACTTCCAGCATTAAAAATAGAAGAATCACGTAAGAAATTTTTGGTAGCAAAATGGCCCGAAAATTGAAGAAACTGCCTACCAGCCCCGGACCTTAGTTTCTTATTAAAAAATTACGTGTATTTACCCGCCTTGGCTGGGTTCATAAGAGTAGAAGAGTCCTTCTTGGGTATTACAGAAAAAGTATTTTAGATAAGAGGGATCAGATCCTGTTGTGTAAATATCTGCTAATAGATTTACTATCTAACTTTTGTAAATTAAACTTTTGTATGAAATGTGCGTGTAAAGTATTGATGGAAATTTAATAATAACAGTCTCTTCATTCTTTAGTCACCAAAGTTTCTTCATTTCTATGTTTCTTCTTCCTTTTGGCTACAAGCGATAAGGAGATTATTTTGCAAAATACACAATTCACTCGTGAAAATTGAGGTCCTGTTAGGGAGGCAAGGGCGGGCATGTCACACTGGGAAGGATGGTCCTACCTCTGTCCGAAAACCGGTAGTTCATGAAAAAATTTTTCACTACCTTTGTCCCAAAAACTGGTCGTTTTGATGGCAAATTTTCGCTGTTATTTTTCTTCAATTTGAAGGACAATTTTTAACATTATGTATCACTGACGATGTTTGTCCCCAAAACCGGTAGTTTCGACCTACTACTGTTTTCCAAAGCAAGTAGTAATTAGTAGATATGAAAGTATGAGTGTCCCAAAACCGGTTGCCGAACAATGGTAGGACCGCTTCGGTGAAAAATTTGAAATGCTGGCCTTTTTTTCGGAAATTTGCCGGACAAAGGTAGAACCACTTTAGTGAGAAATTGTAATTTCTGGTCTTTTTTCCGTAAATTTGGCGGACAAAGGTGGAACCACTTATGTGAAAAATTTGAAATACTGGTCTTTTCTGCCTAAATTTGGCGGACAAAGGGAGAACCAGCTTACAAGTAAACTTCAGAATTTTGATTAGATAGGAGGTTGGGAAACTTGATTTTTGTGACAAACTGATGGAATAGGAAGAATGATATTCAAATTTCACCTTTGTCCCAAAAACTGGTTGTTTTCGGCACGAAAGTCGTACTATTTGATAAAAGCACCCGTTTTTTTTTTCCAATTACTCTGGACAAACATGGGGTCAAATATTTTACAGTACTTGCCCGCCCCTGGGGAGGGTAACAACATTTAATATTTACTTCTGAAATTTCATNTTTCTGCCTAAATTTGGCGGACAAAGGGAGAACCACAGGGACGTAGGAAGCATCTGAAACTTGGAGGGGCACGACACTTCAAGGGCACTTTTATCTTAAGCTAAAGGGGCATTTCCTGAAAATACAAAGGGCACTTCTTTGTTTATTGCAAAATCTTGGGGGGGCACGTGCCCCCAATGCCCCCCCGGTTGCTACGTCTCTGGAGAACCAGCTTACAGGTAAACTTCAGAATTTTGATTAGATAGGAGGTTGGGAAACTTGATTTTTGTGACAAACTGATGGAATAGGAAGAATGATATTCAAATTTCACCTTTGTCCCAAAAACTGGTTGTTTTCGGCACGAAAGTCGTACTATTTGATAAAAGCACCCGTTTTTTTTCCAATTACTCTGGACAAACATGGGGTCAAATATTTTACAGTACTTGCCCGCCCCTGGGGAGGGTAACATCATTTCATATTTCATTCTGAAATTTCATATTTCAAAATTACCATTAACGAATATTTGATATTTCATAATTATCGGTTGATTAAGTTGTATTCAAAATTGAAGACTGTTTATGTTTTATACCATATCTGAAACTTATCACTACAGTATTTCATATTTTAAAGCAGAAAGACTAGATTAGATGTTTTTGTTCTGGCCTTCTCGAACTCGTAAGAAACTCTGACTGCCTCAACTTCCCAAATTAAGGTATTTCAATTCAGTATTGCCACTAAAGAGAACATCAACCCCCCTTTTATGAGGGAGATTTTCTGTGAGCCTCGTGTTAATCATAATCTGAGAAACAATAATGAATTTTTGCTATCATTATCAAATATAGAGGGCAGCGTCTTTGGCTATCTCTTCCTCACTACATAAGGAATGCTCAATCTATCAATGAGTTTTGGAAAAAAATTAAAAGTTGGAATGGCGTTGACTGCACATGCAGATTTATATGTAGGAAGCACGTTCATACCACAACTTGGATTTTTGTGATACCATGTTTTGATACAGTTTTCATACCATATTTCGGACATTCGGATTTTTAACAGCTTCTGCGTTTTCAGGAGGCCTGAAATGTTTCCCCAAAAATCTTTTTCGCGATTTTTACGATAAAAGGTGTCTTCATTNAAAGTTGGAATGGCGTTGACTGCACATGCAGATTTATATGTAGGAAGCACGTTCATACCACAACTTGGATTTTTGTGATACCATGTTTTGATACAGTTTTCATACCATATTTCGGACATTCGGATTTTTAACAGCTTCTGCGTTTTCAGGAGGCCTGAAATGTTTCCCCAAAAATCTTTTTCGCGATTTTTACGATAAAAGGTGTCTTCATTTTGCTCTTGCAGCATGCTGCATTTGAAATTGGCCATACTTATTAACTGATAAACAATTTCATCAATGTATCTAAACTGGTGCTTTCAGACAGTATACATTACATCTTTTCAGATTTTATCATATTTGGGCACACCAAGAGTCAGAAGCCCTTGGTTTTTCAGGCCTACCATCTTGTCACGTGATATATTTGAAGCGCGAAACCAAAATGCTCAAATTCGTCAGAATGCAGAAAGGCGCCATCTTTGCAATTTTCATTGTTGCTGGATATCCAAAACATTTTATTCGATTTTAAACATAGTAATACTAAGATATAATATAAAGATACCTCAGTTGGATGCGTGAAGACTTCAAGAAAGAAACAAGGTGTTAGTTGTGGAAAGGTTCCTTGCAGTTTGCAGGTAAATATGAGTTTCGTGGGAGCTGTGGTGGTGGCCTAAATTTTTTTAGGCCGTTTTCTGAAAAAGGGCGCGTGCCATTGGACGAAGTGCTTTGTGTGCTCGAAGTTTGTGATACTTTGTTACTATCAGTTTGCTTCGAATAAAATCGTATCTTTCAGAGATTTTGTGACCCTAGTACTGACTAATTACCTGTTCTGTAACACAAACGAATGAGAATAAGAGGCTGCCATTGCCATGCATGCCAGTATCATCAGTATGCAACCAAACTTGGGAAAACTTCATTGTCGAAAATGATATTTTTTGATTAGTGGAAATTTTTACAGTTAATTTTTGACGTGAAATGTTTTTGATTTTAAGATTTTTGAAGGTGTTGTGGTGCAGAGGTGTAATCCTCTGACTTTGCAGCCCAGACTGATAAGTTTACAAATTGCAAGCGGAAGATGCACGCCTGGCTATTGTTTAAGAAGAATGGTTCTATTGTTGTTCCTTTGTTATATATGAAATTGCGCGCGGAAGATCTTCCGCGCGCACGACATGAATAGCAGTCTGGTTTGCAGCCAGAACATTCCAGGTGGACAGAGTTCAATGCGCGGTCCGATGGCGGTAGAGCCCCATCATTGAGTGTCATGGCGCTAAAAATACCATCCTCTGCAGATGGCATTAGATGGATGAATGGACAGGGATGTTCATTTGATGAAATGGTAGCTCTACCCAAATAATAAAGTGCCTTTTGATTTAAAACCCATAAAATAGCAGGAAGTTTCCCACACCTAAGAAAATAACAAATCAGCCTTCTGCGTTGATGCCCGAAAACAACAGTTTTCCTCAAAGAAAATACCTGCAAATTGGTCAGAACCAAAGACAGTAGCTCATATTTTCAGTAAAAATTGCAGAGGGCCAAATTTCAAAATATTGTAAGCATCCCTGTCCAAAGTTTTACGAGTAAGGGGCAACCTCCACTGCAGTATTTTTGGTTGGTGAGCTAACAATAAAGCATGTGTGCTAGAAAAGCATTCTGGTTGCCAGTGAAAACATACTGCTGTCGACATCAGCCTTTTTGGAATATTATGCCAAATTCACCAAGAATGTTTCAAAAATGCGGAAATCAACAAATTTGGGTAAAAAAAAAAGTAAAGTAACATCCCTGGGAATCATCCAGACTTGAAAGGAGCTTCCTGTACGAAAATAGAAGGCCATGTAATAGCCATGTACAAGCCTTTGTAGTTATGGCCTTGTAACCTTGTTCTAGCCTTTTTTTTTTTTTTTTTTTTTTTTTTTAGCACAAGGTCATAACGAGGTCATAATCCCCTCTACAAGGCTAAAACTTGGCCTGTACAAGACCAAGTTTAGCCTTGTATTTTTGTACAGGTTGGCAATCATGCTTGCAAGTGTTATTCTTTAATTCAATTAAAAAGCTACTTATCTTTCAAAATTTGTACAATTAAATTGGAATCCTTTTCATGCAGCTGGAAACAAAATATCCTGAATCTCCAATCCAGCAAATATGTTTTATGCAAACTTCATCCTTGCCAAGAAGGGCCCATTGGCCAAAATATGGCTGGCTGCTCATTGGGAGAAGAAACTCAGCAAAGCCCACGTATTTGAGACAGATTTACAGTCATCTGTTGAGAGCATCATTGCTCCAAAAGTCAAAATTGCCCTCAGAACATCAGGACATCTTCTGCTTGGTTGTGTGCGAATCTACTCAAGAAAAGCCAAATATTTGCTTGCCGACTGCACTGAAGCTCTGATCAAGATCAAAATGGCTTTCAGACCTGGGTTGGTGGACTTGCCTGTGGATAACCGTGAGGCACACATTGCAGCTATTACGTTGCCTGAATTTCAAGAATGGGATGCTATTGTGAATGATTTGAAGTGAGTTTCTTGTATACACCAATTTGTTTGAAGCATGGACTTTTCAGTTCACTGTTCATTTTAAAATTCCAATACACACCAATGCCATGGAAAGAACTACGAATATGCTGCATCAAAACAACAGCTTTTTCAGCCATTTCGAAAATGAGGAAATTTTTGTATAAGTTGAATTTACCTACCGGGTGCGCCAAAATAGAAAGTGTACTTTTTGGCAGGCCACGATAAATTGTACACTGGACCGATATCGAAGATTTATCCAGAAAATTGTCTCCCTTCCCCCCTCATTTGTTCAAATATTTCAATGAAAGTTGTCCTTCAAAAATTTTTAGCAAGGGAGTGTCATCGGCTTCCTTGTTATGTTCAGGTGAGCTATTCATAGAAAACGAAGGAAAGCAAGAATTCAGAGAGAGAGAGAGCAATTTACTTCTCTGAACATTTGATAAGAGCAATCTACAGCTCCGCTCCTGCTCTGCAGGGAATCTAGATTAGAGCAAGAATGATTGCTCTCAGATGGATAGGCTTGTTTTTGAACTGCATATTTTAGACACTACCTGAAACCAGAAAAATAAAGACAAATTGGTAACGTGATTTATAATAATTTGTTTCTTGATTTTCACAGCAACTTTGACATTCAAGCTCAGATAAACTTAAACCAGAGCAGAGTTGAAGAAATTACAATGAAGGAGGACCTGATTAGCAATAATTTCATCACTGATGATAATTTCTTCGGTGATACACCATTTGGCGAAACTAATGAGAAGGAAATTCTTCGAGCTGGTTCTGCCCTGGATGAATCTGTGTACAAAGAAAGTGATGCTTCTAAAATTACAATAGATGAGGAGAAGGATGATGCAGTTGAAAGGGCTTCCCTTAGCAAGAGTACTCTAGGTATTTATTTATTTTTATCATGCGATATCATATATCATAGCATCATATTGTGGAGGCAAAACCCTTTGACAGTTCAATTTTTGCTCTCAAAATATTTTGTACAGCATACAGTACAGGCCCTGCGCAGTGATGCTTCTAAAATTACAATTGACGAGGAGAAGGATGATGCAGTTGAAAGGGCTTCCCTTAGCAAGAGTACTTTAGGTATTTATTTTTATCATGCGATATCATATATCATAGCATCATATTGTGAGTTCAATTTTTGCTCTCAAAATATTTTGTACAGCATACAGTACAGGCCTTGCGCAGTGATGCTTCTAAAATTACAATCGACGAGGAGAGGGATGATGCAGTTGAAAGGGCTTCCCTTAGCAAGAGTACTCTAGGTATTTATTTTTATCATGTCACGTCATATATCATAGCATCATACTGTGGAGGTAAAAACATTTTGACAGTTCAATTTTTGCTTGGCAAGTATTTTGTACAGTATACCTGTGCACAGTACATGCTTAATGCACATTAACATGACAAAAATTCTTATGACTTTTCCAGAAACCTCCAAATTATGGTAAGAATTCTTGAGACATGAAGGACTGTAAATTTTTTCAAACAAAAACTAAAAATTTATAAATTTGTAAATTTTTTCAAACAAAAATCTATCAGAAACTAGAGGTGCTCTCAAGAATTTAATAGGAAGACCATATTAATGTGGGCAAGACCTGTATTTCATTTGACTCACAAAATCATTCTCTTTCATGATGTTATATACTGTAAAACACCTTAAAATGCCTGATTGATGTGTAAGATAACACACCTTATTGTTGCACCCTTTCTCTACAGTTCTACTTCAGAGCTTTGAAGATAATCCAAGGGGTGCTTAGTATTACTATTACCACATATTCATTCAATTTAGTTGATTTCTTTGGACTTCACCAATCAAGTTGGTTGAAAATGTAGTGCATGCAGCAATTTTCACCTTGTGGAAATCCAGCTGTGTGTTCGTTTTTCAGCCATTGCTTTCAATTTTAGTCTTCGTCTTATGTGCGTAATGAAGGCGTATTTATGTAATGGCCTCAACGTAGATCAAGCCTTTTGCTCTCTGTGCTATCATTTGAGTAGTTCTGCCTAGTGATTTGTAAGTAGCATACCTTGTGAGTAAGGAAAAGTTTAGATGTTTGGAGGGCTGTGGCATAAAACGTACGTAGCCAATATTCAATGGTGGATGTTAATTTATCAGTCAATGGCTAACGTAGATGGGAACATTTCTTTTGGTAAAATCACTTGTCTTTTAGACCCAGAAATTAGGAAAATGGCAGTAAGGGGTTTGTATGGGAACGAGAATTTAACGTTTCTTTCTGGTGCATTGTTTACTTGCCGTTCAAATTCTATTTCTAAAACTGACAATTGTAATGAATTTATATTCCAGTGGCAAGTAAATTATGGACCATAATAGAACATATAATTCTACCGGGTGTCCCAAAAAAAGTACTCCCATTTGAAAAATCACCAAAATTTGATAAAATGACCGATCTTCAATTTTCTTTTTTTACCAAGTAGATAAGGGACCAAATTGTTTTCCCAGTTATAGCTGATCTTGTAATTGGTTTACAATTAGGAAATTTAGCTCTCTTTAGGGCTACCTGGTTTGAATGCTACTGCAAAAAAGCATTTATACTTGCCATATCAATTTCTTTGTGCATATAAAGCTTCTAGTTTGGTAATAAATGACAGAAAGAAATGTACACTATCATTGGAGACTTTGATGACGATGAAAAATCTGAAATTTGGACTGTTAGGCAAGATTGAGTATTTTGCTTGAAAAGTATAGCTCAAAATAAGGTTTTTCAATGTGTAATTTTTCTACCTTGCTGCGTTAAGAGCAAACATTTTAGCATCTGTAACAATTTTTGGGTTTATGACAAAACAAGTCAATAAGAAAATTTGATCAAAATTTTGATAATCAATTTTTGGTGATTTTTTAAACAGGAGTACTTTTTTGGGACACCCAGTAGTAGTTTGTTGTTGTAAATTATTGTAAACTACAACAAGTTGTTGTCGTAGTTGTTGTAAATTTTTAGTGGAATATATGAAAAATATTTGGTTGAAAATTCAATAACATGCAAACATGCATCCCTTGCCGCCTTTGTCACATTTGAAATCACGTTTTCTAATCCTTAGACATTGCCCTTGATGAGCCAATCAGAGATGATGGATTTGGTGGGGATGGTTTTGGCGGAGAAGGAATGGACTTTTTTGATGGTTTTGGAGCAGGTGAAGGTATCGTACCTGGTTTTGAAGAGCTTGGAGGTGAAGCACCTCCCGTTGAGGAACCCCTTGCACATGATGTAACTCTTGAGCCTCTTGATATCACACTGACGACGAAAGAGGATGAACCTGAAAAGCCAAAAGAGACTACTACTGATGAAGATGATGCTAGCCCAGAAGAAGCTGCTGTCCCTCTTGGTAAGTGACACTTTGTCTGTTCATTCTGTATCTATTATTGTACCAATCATTGAGTATGGAGGATTGAATACAAGAGTATTGAGACAGTGCTGTGAAAGTATCGTTACAAAGATGTCCTATTACCTATTCATACAGACAACATGTCTTGTCACTTGATCAATTCACGCTCAAAATCAGTAAATAAAGCCATTACAAATAAAGCCATTTAAAATTCGGCTTTCTTCACATCTTCCAAGATATAGACTGGAAAAGGATGCAGAATAGGTATAGCTTACTGACCAAATGTATCTCAAAAGATAGCCAAGCCCTTTAGCTACATGCCAGTGGTGGAAAAAGTATTTGCCTTCCTGCAAAGGAACGTCAAAACCAGAATTCTTCTTTCCATTGTTTTATCAATTTTCTGTAGTCCCAGATTTCAGTGTGGTTGATAATTCACTAGGAACTGAAATTACTTTCAAAGCTTCCTTTGATCACAAAACTGTAAATGAAAGAGCAAAATCCAAACAATGATTTTGTTCTATTCTTTTCTTCCTTTTAATCCATCCTGTCTCTTTATGTTTTCAATTTTTGCTTTCTTTGTCATCCTATCTTCCTTCCATCCTTCTTTCTTGCTCCTCTCCTTTTTCTTTCCATCCTTTTTCTTTCCATCCTTTTTTTACAACCTTTTTCCTTTCATCTCTTCATTCCTCCCTCTGTCCTTTTCTTCCTTCCAGACAAACAAGCTTCCTGCGAAGTTGCTTCGTGGCTTCGCGCACTTTTTCCACCTCTGCTACATGCTGATACCTTTTTTGTGTTCATATCATTTGCTTTCAGGAAGCCATCCTCTTCTAGCTCCCGCTTGCAAACAAACTTTATTTCAATACACGCAAAGCTTAAATCCCAATTTATTTTGCAACAGGCAACGACACTACTTTACTACCAAATGATGCAGAGGCCTTTGCTCTTGAACCTATTGAAGTAACAGTTGGGAAAGATAAAAGAAAGCGCCGAAAGAGGAAACTTGTTGTTGATGACAAGAAGAATTTAACTGGTGACCAAATCAGAGCTCAACTCAGTGATACATCAGATATTGTTCAAGCTGCTACTGTTGCACCTCCTACAAAGATTAGGTTTGTAAATAAACGTTTTTATTCAGCAATAGTTTTTGGGATGATAAGATTCACAATGCAACATTTGTCCAAACATTAATTGCCTTGTAATTTGTAGCCTGCGTGCATGCTTTCTTTGTGTAAAATTTGAAAGAACGAGAAATAGAAAGACTGCACATTTCCAAGGAATTATTTGTATTTTGTTGAATATATCCATTGTGCTATGAAAGAAATCTATCCATTGTGCTATGAACGTATTTTGATGAATATAATTAACAAAAAGTTAATTAGGACCTGGTTGAAGATTTTCCGAACCACAACAGTGGCAGACACTTTGCCAAATATNTTTTACAAAAAAAAAAAACTGCACACAGACTAGTAATATGTTGATGTCTGAAACTTGTTTCTACAGATACCGGATGAGCCAGAAAAAGTCCCCATCCCCACTTTCAAAAATTCATAGCACCAGCAGGGCTTGATGGATCTCAATGATTTAAAGGGAGTACAAAAACCAGCATGCTTTGCACAAATTCAGCAACTTGTTCTTCACAGCTTCCAGAATAACTGATTGTACGAAATTCACAAAAACAAAAACAAACGATGGCAAAGGCTGCTGGTCTTGTACTCCCTTTATATTTTAGTTAAAAGTCGAAAAACTGAAATATTTTATGATTTATTTGCATTTTTATAAGAAACAAATATTGAAGTTTTCAATCCCATGGCAATAAATATGCAGACCATATCTCTCATCCATGAAAAATATTACTTTCTTTATTGTTCTGTACGAGAAATTTCTTCAGGATTCATCAAAGGTTTTAGTACTTTTTTCAAAAATGCAAAGTTGAATTTACGTCGATTTCCAGTGCTCATAAAAAGGCGAGAATAATCACAAAAATACTTCAATCTCTCGGCTGTCAAGTAGAATATGATTCATTTCAATCTATCGTGCAAATAACCCGACGGTTGGCCTACTTATGCCAAAAAATTGATGCAGTAATTAAGAGAAGAGCGTGTACTTTGGTCTTTGATAATCTACAACGAAATGTCTGCGATGTGGAAAGAACACGAGAACTGAGGAACGATCAGTAAAGTTACCACTAGTGAAAACGGAATTTTGAAGAAAGGGACTTTCTTTCTTGGTTGCAAAGGAATTCAACGCCTTGCCTCTACAGGCAAGGAAAATCGAATCTCAACTTCTTTTTAGACACTTTTTACATAACTTTTAAATAATGTTTAATTTCGTAAGTATCTAAGTTTCACTTATTTTGCCTTCTACTTTATTTACTATTGCTAATTTTTCTGTAGGATGAAGCTAAAAGACTCCTCAAACATCAAGTCGTTATTTTCAATGCCTGCATTTGAAGTACATTCAACGAAACTCTTCGAAGCATTCAAGAGAAACCTGACAACTGTCATCAGTCAAGAAGATGCGCCTGAGTCATCATCACAGGAGGAGGAGGCGATGGAGGTTGATAATGATCAGGATAATGATGCTGTTGTGCCTAACGAACCAGAACCATGTAAGTTTCATTCAGACTTTTAGAACTCACCTCGCCGTCCTTCGGAGGGGACGTTAAACTAGGGGTCCCATGCCTAGATGTGCCATGCATAGTGGGCTTAAATTAGCTTTAAATAGCTAGAAATATTTCCAGCCCATTTAAAATATGTTACTCAAAAAGATGCAAGTGAAATTATGAAACGATGAACGAAATCTACATTCCTAGTAGACTTATGACTTTTCATCCCTTGTTTCCCTGCGTTCTTTGATTTGCTAATATCATTTGCTCAATAGGGACTCATACCATTACTCTTGTAAAATGGTCCACTTTTTACAAAATGGCCTTGCCCTTCTATTTTACGTCTCTTTCACAAAAACAGCCATTATTTGATGTGGTTGTCTGAAAATAGTTTGAAAGGTAGCCAGTGGTGGGGTATGAAATTTGTTTCTAATTTTCCAATGGGGTTGGACATTTTTTAAGGAACATTGGAAGGGGTATAAAAACTTTTAACCCGTTCAGAAATTCTAGCCCGCCCCAGTACCCAGAGTTATAAATGGCTAACCCCTAACTTCGCCAAGAAAACAATATCATATAGTCAGAAATTAGAATTATTTGCTGCAACTTTTCATCTTTTATTTCATAGTAGCAGCTCCTCCATTAGATGAGCTGCCTCCAATTTATGATCTACCTCCAATTGAAGACCTCGGCCCTGTCCCAGACATCACACACGAGAACCCAGAACATGACATGATGGAAGAATTAAACCCAGAAGAGATACCCAGAGATGATATGGCAGAAGAACCCCAGGAGAAGGAAGCAGATGCTGTTCAGGAGGAGACAAGAGAAGAGGAGCAGGGCTCAGGTGAGGACCCTTCCACTTTGGATGAGGCACAAGAACAGAAGAGGTGGACGAAGCGAGCGCAACAAATGCTTCACACGCTAAACAGAGAACTTAATAAGAAGGATGAGACTGATTTTAAGAACTTGTCACGAAAAAGCACACGTAAACAAGCAGCTTACAAGTTCTACACGCTGCTGATTTTGAATAAAGAGAAAGCCATTACGATAAGCGAAGATGGACTTTATGGTAATATCACAGTAGTGAAAGGTGAGAAATTTGATGAGATGGTTTAGGATTTTAGGTTTTAATTTATGTGGTTAGAAGGAGCATAGGGCTCAAATCTTTTAAATCTTTAAAAAGGTGGGTGTAAAATTCTATTCCATTTTTCTTTGAATTGAATGGCTTGAAAGGAACTTATAGTACTTTGCTGTAAATCTGCCGTGGAAATTTTTTGATATCTTGATTTTTCTTAAAATGGCTGCAATTTAATGATTTTTGAAAAAATTGATGGAAAATTTTGAAAACATTTATCGTAAATTCTCAACCAAAGGAGGAAAAAGCATATAACTTGCAAGAAAACCATAGTTTACGAAGGCCTACAATATGGTAAAAAGCAGAAATCAGTATCATTTCTGGTTTAGAATTTAGAAATTTTATGACGTCATAGCCTCAAATTTAATAAATGCCGCCATTTGAAACTAGTCAAGATATCAATAAATTGCCACGGCAGATTTACAGTAAAAAACTCTAAGTTCCTTCCAAGCCATTTAATTCGAATGAAACCGTAATAGAATTTTACACCGACCTTTTTAAAGATTTGAGCCCTATGTTGTTGGAAGGTCGAAGAGGCGATTGATCGTAATTTTGTACGATCCACGAACAAATAGCTTCCAGTTGGGTCAGGAACTCGACAAGGTAAGCCAAAGGATAGTGCACTTACGTTTGGCCCCGTGTAGCTTGGATTCCAAACCTTTAACATGTTTGGTGTATGACCTATTTCTTTGAGCTGAATGACTGCAAAGAAACTTTAGCCACTTCGCTATAATCTACCGTTGGACTTTCCTGTAGTCTTTGATAACCTTATTTTTCTTTTTTTTTAAGAATTCAAGAAACAGTTTGCAAATAACTTAAATCCATCGTAATTTCTAAACTTTTGATTAAACATGAAATAATTTCCAAGAAAACCATGGTTTATCGATGTTTACGATACGGCATTAAACAAACGTCTGTCACTCTTGTGGTTTACGATTTAGAACTTTGGTGACGTCACATCTTCAATTGAGTTGCAAAATGCATACACTGTAATTTCGAAAAATATTCACGATTCCTGAAAATTCCAACGGTAGGATTATAGAGGAGTAGCTAAACTTTCTTTCAAGCCATGCAGAAAAAGAAATAGGCTGTAGAATTTTACACCGACCTTTTTCACACTGATTTAAAAAAGATTTGGAACGTATGCTGTCCTTTGCAAGCATTCAGACTTATACACGAATAACTTGTTTTTGGGCTTCATTATCTTGCTGTAAGATACGGTAGGTACCCACAAGTAAGAAACACTGTTTGCAATTCTAGCCTCTTCTTTGACAACACTAAAGCATTGTTTTTGCTATTGTCTTTTCAAAAAGTGAGTATCGTATTATGTGTCTTTGTGCGAGTACCTACTGTATGTTGAGAAGATCGTATTACAAATATTCGTCCTCTACAAAGAGCTCCGTCAAATTTTGGTTGCATACCGTCAAAGTCTTCGACGGGAAAGTGTCGCTGAGCAACATAGCCATAAGATTTTTAAAAACTTTGGCGTAAATTTATTTCAGAGATTTGGTTGCACAATTCATCAACGGCTTTTCAAAACAGTGTCAAATCTTAGAAACTTATAACGTCCAAAAACAGCTGAAAAATATTTGATTGGTACAGATCTGTTAAAGAAAATTTGAGTGACGGAATCCTTCAAATATTTTTGTCTTGTTCTTATTACAACAATAAAAACAAACTGTATACTTAACCAATGCCCGTGAGAAGGCCCCCTAGAGATTGTAAATGTGATGTACATTGAAGGTTCCAGGCCTGATTCTACTGCAAATCCGTCTCAGACAGAAGCATAGCCGTTGAAGGATTTCCAAGATTTATAGATAACAAGCTTTTGCGTTCTGTTTTGTTTGTAATGAACCACAAATTTTTTTTAGCATGGTGATTTTGCATCGGTCATGGTGTCTCCCCATGAAACTGTTGCAGTTTTTAGCGCCAAACGTCGGGATCGCAGAAGTAGCTATGATGTAATGGGAGTCCTCGACGTCGTGTCCTGACGCTCCAGTGGTGCGGGTGGAGCTTGGGTTCGGTGCTTGGAAAACTGATTCCGTCTCTCTCTAACAAGGACATATTTTGCAAGACAGTAGCATGCGCAGCTTTTGATTGACACCTCAATTCAAAGCGATTAGCGATCTGAGACAAAGGGAATTCTCTCAACCAGTAATTCAAAACAAGCAAAGCCGCAAAAGTTTCTCTGAAACCCAGGTAGCTAACTCGCTCGTTGTGCATTCCAGAAATTGTTTTTAAGAGCAAACATGAGCATAGATGGAAAGAAGAAGGATATATCTACACATTTGCCTCTGGCATTTAATTTGTTTGGTTCAGAAGCCGATTGGGAGCCGACTCAATTCTCTTTCTTTTTTGGGTGTGAGTAAATACTTACTGCTCAGCTTCTGAACCAACGAAATGAAATGCCCGTGGTAGATGTGTAGATATATCCTTCTTCTTTCGATCTATGCTCATGTTTGCTCTTAAAAATGATTTCTGGTATGCACCACCAGCGCGATAGCTACCTTGGTTTCAGAGAAACTTTTGCGGCTTTGTTTGTTTCGAATAACTGATTGAGGGGATTTCCTTCGTCTGCATTGGCTAATCGCTGTGAATTCAGGTGTCAACAAAGACAACTCATGCTATTGTCTTACAAAATCTGTCCTTGTTTCTCTCTCCTTTGAGAAAAATGTGCGTTTGCTTGCAAAACAGGCCATGCTCAGGGATGAAAGGGCTTAGATTTTCAGATATTTGTGTAAACAAAGAAGATTATACAGGACTAAATTCAAAGTCAGTGCAAAGTTTGAAATTTGGATCAACGCAACCTCGTTCCCAGGCTCGCCATTGTCTTCATTAGATCATAGTACTGACGTAGGAAGCTGGCCCTAGGAACCATGTTGGGATCAACGCAAAATTTCGTGTAGACGGTCATCGTAGTTCATCTAATAGTGANGTCTGCATTGGCTAATCGCTGTGAATTCAGGTGTCAACAAAGACAACTCATGCTATTGTCTTACAAAATCTGTCCTTGTTTCTCTCTCCTTTGAGAAAAATGTGCGTTTGCTTGCAAAACAGGCCATGCTCAGGGATGAAAGGGCTTAGATTTTCAGATATTTGTGTAAACAAAGAAGATTATACAGGACTAAATTCAAAGTCAGTGCAAAGTTTGAAATTTGGATCAACGCAACCTCGTTCCCAGGCTCGCCATTGTCTTCATTAGATCATAGTACTGACGTAGGAAGCTGGCCCTAGGAACCATGTTGGGATCAACGCAAAATTTCGTGTAGACGGTCATCGTAGTTCATCTAATAGTGAAAAATGATCGTCGTCCTTGAAAGGAAAGCATGCTAGTATGAAGGACTTGTAAATATGTTTCTTTTTTCTGAGATAATTCTTCCCTTAAATTCTCTTATTTCATTATTTCATTACGTGTTTTCATCGGTTTTAAAACTTGTAAATATGGTTTAGAAAGCCATCGTAGCAAAACATAGCAAGCATTGTAACATATTATCTTCTGATTTTAGCGTTGGTTTTTATGTTTTATGTTATCAATTGCTGACAAGAAACAGTTATCGTGTTTTTCTATTACTGGCCTTCTTAATTCTACGTTTTCACGGTATGGGAGTTAGGCCATTATGGAACTGAAACTGAAACTGCTGATATTAAAAACGTTTCTGACACGCGTGAGGAAGCCCGCGAGGAAGCCAAATATACCTTGCCTGATAATATGGATGATAACTTGAGTGGGGACGAGGATCAAGATGCAACGACCTGTACAAAAATACAAGGCTAAACTTGGCCTTGTACAGGCTAAGTTTTAGCCTTGTAGAGGGCATTATGACCTTGTTATGACCTTGTACTAACCTTGGAAGAAAATTACAAGGCTATCAGTAAGATTCCAAACTGCAACCAGTCTTACACAAGGTTTCCACAAGGCTTCTACAAGGCTAATTAGCATTTTTCAAGCCATTTACAAGGTTACAGCAAGGCTATTCCATGCTATAACAAGGTTACAAGGCCATAACTACAAGGCTTGTACTTGGCTATTACATGGCTTTGTATTTTCGTACAGGGAATGAAGATGTAACAGCCTGTACTGGTTATGAGCAAGACTTTGGTGTACGAGAAAACGACCTAGCATTTCAGGTTATTTGGGGAAACACAGACGTGACAGTGGATCATCATTTATCAGTCCCCTTGAAGACATTTGCATGCATTTCATGTTAGGACCCTCCGGGACAACAAATTTGGAAGAAATGGCGAACAAAATTTCCGTTTCAGAAGGTAAGAATGCATGACTCGTTGACGAAAACATGGCATTAAAACTTGAAAATGCCGATTTACAAGGGTTCATTCGTGGAAAAGTTTTTACTTTAGAAAATAATGTTAAGAAATTTTTATCAAGAAAACGAAGAAAAGCATCTTTAAATAGTTTTTTGGTTGGAGAAGCTCGGCCTTTTGAAGGGGAAACGAACAGGGGTACAAAAAAAGAGCCAAGGGTCAGAGGTCGTAAATCTTTCAGCTGAAAACTCAAAAATTACGAGTCCAAACATCATCACGCAAGACAAGTGGAAAACAGATCTTGTCGAAATACTCAAGGGGAGAAGATACAGCAAGGATGGAACAATAAAAGATCTAAAGATTACATCATTGAATCAACAGCTAACAGCTACATATTCTCCAAAGACAAGCAACCGTTTTGGTGTCCCTGGTGGCATCACTACAATTGATGATGAAAACACAGGGGAAGAAGAGTCTTACGCAGAATCAAACAAAGTGAAATATCCCAGGGAGAAAAGAGTGCCTAGGGAGTCAAGATATGCAGATATTGTAAGCTCCAGGGATGTCAGCAATCAAGAATTTGAGACCCCAGTGCATATCGAAGAACAAAGAGCAGCAGAGCAGATCGCAAGATAGACAAAATTTTCAACGAAGACAAGGAAACTACTCATTCACAACAACAACGTAAACGAACAGTTCAAGTGCTTGGAGGTTCGATGATAAGAAACGTAAGACGTCAGAACACAAATCGAGAATCTAGGACTCATCTCAAAACGTTCAGTGGTGCTCGTGTCGAGGAGATGAAGCATTATATGGAACCAGCAATAACCTTAAATCGAACAAAGAACTTCGGAGTGAAGATCCCAATACCGTTGCAAACAAGATCATTCAAACGGCATTAAAATTCAAGCAAAGGGTTCCAAGCGTTGCCGCAGCAAGCTTAATCATACCAACGGGTTCAAGTGAATTAGAGAGAAAGCGCCAAGCAGTGAACCAACGATTGCGAAAAACTCTTGAAAGTATGGATATTGCATTCATGGAAAACGCTAATATAAATGAGCGTCATCTAGACAGATGGGGACTTCACTTTAACACTGCAGTAACAGCAATTTTAACAGGTAACTTTATCCAGTTTTTAAATGATGAATGACTAAATTTACAGACAGCAGCAAATAAGTCTTTTGCTCAGACTTGCATGAATACACATGAAACTGTAAATATCTTAGCAGCATTTCATATAGTAATCTCCTAATGAAGGCCGAATCTACTACAATTCAAATTCATTCTATTAGGCTATTGGCACTTGAAATTTACAAAACTTTGCACAACTTAAATCCAGCCTTTATGAAAGATTATTTTCTCCCGAAATCAACCAGCTACCTATATTCTTCAAAGAAATGACATTCTAGTTGTTCCTAAAGTCAAAAGTACAAATTATGGCATCAAATTGATTAGCTTTTTGGGTCCAAAGGTTTGGAATTCTCTTCCAAATGAAATAAAGTTATCCAAAAATGCATATCAATTCAAAATTCTCATAAAAGATTGGGTTTTCAACAATCAATGCGCCTGCAACGCTTGCAGTCAATAAGTTCCATAATGCAATCTCTAAAATTGCTTCATGTTAGTGTATATTAGTGCTCACACTGTCGTAAAACTAACATTAAATAAGGTATTATTATTATTGTTATTTTTTATTTCATTCCTTAGATAGCCCACCTCTTGTGGGATCAACTGTCCCATCGCTTGATTCAACAAATATTTCCTCAGAATGCACGCATTCCAATAAAATTCAGAGTTCCTAAGATTCAGACCTGGAAAATTCTTTGAAATCTTCATATGCTTGCTTGAGTATCGAAAATGACACTTTTGACATCGGGGAGATTTTGAGCTGAGAACAAAAAATTCAAACAGCCCTTTCATTGGATTTTTAAGGTAATTTTGCTTTCCGCTCCAGTGAACAGCGAGATGCCGTTTCACAAAACCATTCACCTCAGAAAAAAGTTAATTTCTCCAATACCATTCGGCCTATCGAAAAGCAGTAAAAAGGATCTTTTTCAGCATAGTCTGGGCAACCGAAAAATGTGCAAATCGCAATGTTTTCGTCGACGCTGGCTTCACAAATCCTAGTTCGAATCTCTTTGTTGATTTCAGGAAAATGGATTTATTTCTAACACTATTCGAAAAAGTTTCGATTTCTTTCGTTCCATCTTTAGCCAGGTAGTTGATCTACAACTTTGCCAAGTCTAATTGAAAAAGGTCAGCTAGATT
>REGL01000215.1:0-10593 GCA_004194395.1 Aurelia aurita complex sp. Pacific | reverse complement strand
GTCACAAACTTGATTAGCGCTTAGCTACTTCTGTGAAACCCAGCACTTGGCGCTAAAAACTGGAACTGCACCTTCACTTCACCTTCAGTTAGAGCTCACACTGCTTTTTATGTTGCGAGCATAGAAGATGTTCCAACCTTGTCAGGCACAAGGGTGGCCCCAGGGGGTGGAAATGTGCACCCCACTTTTCTCTGGTCGAATTTATTATTAAGCAAACACCATGTAAAAAATGTTAGGTATACCCCTTCTGGCAACCAATTATCCCTTGTCCAGCCCAATTTTTCAGGGCTGGCGGTGCCGGCCCCCTGTCAGATTGCATTCTTTGATTTTGGCGCGGGGAAGCTCATTTTGAAATAAATTCTGGCGCATCTGAATGTTGGGGGTACTAGTAAATTGTATAAACAAACTGCCAAATGTGGCCTTTTACATAGCTATGGCGCGGGTGCGGCTGGAAGCAGTCAAAGTGGCGCGGGGAAGATCTTCCCCGCGCACTACAAAGAATGCAGACTGGGCCCCCTGTAAGGCAGACCAGAAAGTTTAGTATGCACAAGATATTTGGGAAGCAGGAACTTCGGCAGTTTTTTATCTGTCTGGGCCATCAGTCACAGAAAAATAAAAGATCTATTATTCTTAAATATTGTTCTCGACCCAAAGGACTATCAAATTTTCACTGAAATCAGATTTTGCCCATCTCAACTTGCATGCACAAAATACAAAATGAAAGAGTTGTGGTACAGATCCTCCGACTTTGCAGCAAGAACAATCGGGGGGACAAGGTTTGATCCCAAGTAGGGCCTCACCACTTGAGCATCATGACAAGGGGTCACAGATTCCAGCAGAGCTTAGCTACCTGCTACTTCTGCTATCCCAGCGCTTGGCGCTAAAAACCACAACTCGAACTTCACCAAACTTCCCAGTCTGTATCAGTCTGGTGGGTAATTAAAATTGTTATTAAGAGCATCCTGTTTTTGGCTTGCAATACTGCTTTGGATGTTGTGGGTGCGAAACATAATTAAAGTAAAAATCTTTGGTGTAGAGCGACATCAAGAACAATGGCGAAACAACAGACCTATTGTCTTCAGACAATTGGCATGACATAAACCTTTAGCGCAGCAAAAACGAACTTTCCACTCTGGTTGCACCCTCAAATGTGACAAACCTTATTACGGCTTGCAGAAATCATTTGTGGAATCATGTCATGCATTAGCCTGTTAACCAGACCCAATTTCAAAGGAAATAGTGGTCCGTTAAATAATGACTCAAATCATGTTCAGAGCCTCTATTTCAAGAGGGCTGTTTTCCAAGTTTTGTGGAAAATGTATACGCATAATTATCTCGTAGCTCAAAATATTATCATGAAAACAAAGAGCCAACTAGTTTAGTGGGTAGCAAGGGCGACAGCTTAATCAATTTCATGATTAGACCCTTAGGTCAGAGATTGAATTTTGATGCAAGGTGGAACAAAGAAGAGTAATCAGGGCGCATTCAGATTGCAGTGTGCTTTTTCAGAAAAATTTCAAAGAGCTTCCTGGGTAAATGGTTTCTTTACAAATAATCAGCAAATTAATTATTCTGAGGAATTCTCAAAGAAGGTTTGAACAAGCTTTATGGCGGTATTGAACAGACAATTTCCTTTGAAATGGGTCTCTGGCTAACAGGCTAATCATGCATGTGGTCTCATCATATCCATCATCAGAACAGCAGATCAATTATGCATGCCTTTCTTTTAGCACTTTCCCATCCTTTCCCTTCTCCGCTCGTGTGACTCTGGTGCGTCCTGCTCGGGTCCTGCTCCAAATCAGCCAAACGTGAGCCCTGCCCTCTAATAACCAAAGTAAAGATGCCCTACTGCAAAATATTATAGGCCATTTTCAAGTTTACCTATTACATATATTTAACCGCCACTTCACTTCGTCTTACCTTGAAACTGAGGACTTTGGATGTGTCGTAAGCCATATTAGTTCAGGCCTTTCTTTATTTCACACACTCAACTAAGAAATTCGCTTGCGCTGTTTTGTTCTTTCTGGGAGATGCGTGTGTCTTTAGGCCCACTGCTGCTCTTCAGGCCCAACTTTGTGAAAGAGACTTCTACCGTTTGAAAAAGAGGCTATGAAATTTCTAACATGTGCTAACTTGTCTTTTTTGTTTTTTTGTGTGGCCCAAACCCTAGCCTGCGCGCAGACCCATTGCCCAATGGGTCTGCACCCCGGGGGGGGGGCCAGTTCTATACTTTCCTATAGTATCATGCTCGTACAAAGGTTTAACATATGCACCCTAAACGCCGACCTGTTTTAGCGAAATACATACCCTAATAGCGGAAAATTTTCTTCAGAACATACCCTTTCCCGCGTCAAAATAGAGCTTCTCGATTTCAGGTACCCTAATCGCTGACAACTCAGTTATTAAAATTGCCAATATTGCCGGTGTGATTTGAAGAGGAGTACCCTGGGTACCAGACTCTCCAAAATATAATTTTATAGATGCTACCACAGTGGCTTGGCCGAGGTGAATTAAGTGGGGGTAATTGAAATGAGAGGGTCTGGCGGTGAAATCCTCGGGAAATTTTTGGGACACGCCCTTTACTTTGACTGAGAATGCATTTCCTAATATCATGCTTACCAATAGCGACAAGGAAACTTTGTTAGTTTTGTGACAGTTGTCCAATAAAGTACAGCACGAGGAAAATTTTTGTAGAAACATCTTTTACTTTGGCTTAGAAAGCATCTCCCAACATCATGCTTGCCATTAGTGGCAGGAAAACCTTTGTAGTTTTGTGACATTTATCCTTAACATCGGAGCACAAGGACAATTTTTGAAGATGCATCCTTTACTTTGGCTTAGAATGCATCCCCTGATTCCATTTTTGCCAGTACTAAAATAGAAGCTTTGACATTTATCAGAAAATTCTTACCCAACCTATGCCAAGCCTTTTTCTCTTCGGTTTTAAAGGAATCTCGGGAACCATCTGTCGAAAAAAGTGATGGGGGCAATGACCCCCCAAACCCATACCCCCCGTGGCCATGCCACTGTGCTGCCATGATGTTAATAATGTTAAAATGATGTTACAGATGCTATTTCATAGAGTCTGGTACCCAGGGTAGAAGAGGAAAAAACTTGTGCTGGTCTGCTTTTCAAGTTCTTTGACTCATTAATAATTTTATTTTAGAAATTTTGATTAGAATATCATTGCACAGGCGTTTAGGAGCTTATCAAATGCAAAATAAGACACCCTTTTTTGAAATTATTGTCGCTTTGGCACTATGAATTTGGAGCTGCAGGGGTGTGTTGGTGTGGGGCAATGATGTGGTAGGATCTAGGGAGGTGTGCAGGCTTGTGTAAGGGGGACTTTGGCAAAATGATGTGGGAAAATGTTTTTTTTTAGTAATCTTAGCCCCCTGTTGGAACTGGTTGGAAGTATCATCTCTATTTCTGCGACGCAAAAAACTTGAAAGCGAGAAAGAAAGAAAGAGACGAGAAAGGAAAAGCCAGGTGTCTGCCTCGCTTTGGTTTGCCTCGATTACAAACACTACAGCCAAGTGTTCCTTTCTCATCAAGAGCAATGGCGATGGCCTAATTATTTATCAGATTCAAAAGCTGATGGTCTTACTTCAGTACGTCACCTTGATGTGATTGCAGTATACCTAGAAGATGCAGTGATGTCTGTTGCACCATTTGTGGTTGAACTGGTGGTAGCTGCTGTCATAACATTGTGTTTATTGCATCAATATGGCAACTGGCGGAAGCAACATTTGATTGTTACAATCGCCGTTTTCATTGCTTGGTACTTCTCGTTTTTGATCGTCTTCGTGTTGCCATTAGACGTATCTGCGGTAAGTGCGATGATAACAGATATCTAAGGCTTTATTTACGTTTATACCTCTTTCTGCTTTTGAGCAAACAGAGATTGAATAAGTTATTCTTTTTCTGTAATTTCTAATAAGTTTAATTAATTTTGTTTGTGTTTATTTGACCGTGTCGGTGGTGGTATCTTGTAACTAGTATTTAGGTGTAGTGTAATTATGTAGAATTGTATTTATGATTGATATGAATGAATGAATAAAGCTGACATTGAAACTGAAAACTGAAACATACTCTTCTAATGTAATACTATATAATCATTCGGCATCAGCTGACACGGTGAAATATATTTTTCATGAGTGGGCTACCACAATTGGNGTATGATACAACAACAGACAGAATAGTAGTGTCCTTCAAGTTCAACTTTAGTTATCATTCTGCAAGGTTTCAGTTTCATTGCTGTTTCGCCCTTTGTTTCATTCAGTTTCCCATTTTAAGTTCTATACACACACAGCATGCAATGTAGTAAAAATAACTATACTAAACATAACAATATCTGAGTTACAAAAATACAAGGAAGGTATTACAGGAACTTAATATATTAATAAGGAAATACAAAACAAAAAGGAACAAGATAAATTGTATGTAATGTTAGAAGGAGCAGACAGATACAGGCGAAGGAACTACAAAAGGGAGGCACACTTTCAGTCTCCTCTGTGATCCCCATCTTACATGGCTGATATTTAGGAACTGTTCTGTGATATAATTTTACTTATATGCTTTCTCCCTCAGGGAAACATTTTCAGTGAAAGGTATTTTTAAAGAAAAGTATGTTATTTGAATTATAGATCAATTTTCCTTTGGGACTACAAAAGGGAGGTACCATGAAAACTCACATATTTTTGATTGAAACAAACCAAGACATTTTCTTAGCATGTCTACATATTTTTGATACCTCTTGCTTCATACCACTGAATATCATTAAATGATTACCACTTGCTAAGTACAGCTTTTTGGCAAAAATTTCATAAAATGGACTACAAAAGGGAGGTTCAGGAGATTTAGAAATACGGCTTAAAATGGTTAATCCTGAATATCATTGCCATGGCATTGAAAATAGGTGATATCTATGTATACGAGGCTCACCAAGAAAAGATGGCATCTTGAAGCTAACCTGGCATATTTTGTTCTTCTTTGTTTTATCAACTACTTTGAGTTCCGTCTACCATAGGTACAATTTACAAGTGGGGGTTTCAAAATCAAATGTTTTAAAAGAACACCGCTGCCTTCTGCATCAGCACCATAAGATAAATTAAAACAACAACAACCAAAAGGGCAACAACAACAACAACAACCACACAACAACAACAACAACAGCAATCTGAAATTATGGTTGGCATGGTGACATGTTTGAATTTGTTTCACGATGAGCCAAGATTCAGTTTAGTTGAAATATGGGAAGAGTAAAGTTTAACCTCCAGCTCAAGGTGACACATCCACCTAAGAAGCATTGGCAAAAGAGGAAAAACAAGGCATATTGCCAAGTAGCTCATGACAGATTTAAAGAAAAACAGGCTCAGATTAGTAAGGCAGTTGAGTGGTGTCAAGAGAATGGAAAGCGCGGCTGGGCAGCTCTGAAGACTGGCCAATTCCCCCTTGTTGGAGATGTCAAAACAATCAATCGTAGGCTGGATGGAGATGTAACCCATGATGAAGAGAAGTCATATTGCTCCATCCTAACTAATGATGAGGAAGTGCAGGTTGTTAGGCATACAAAAAACAGAAATAGGTGCCTCCAAGGACTGAACAGAGCAGAAATAACAACTCTAATCATCCATGTATTGAAAGTGCGCCAGCTTGGTCTACAGAAATTTCATGGTCGCAAATTGAAGCCTCTCTCGAATGCTGCAAAGAAAGTTATGGAGAGCAACAGGCTAAGCAAGTCATTCTGGAAGCGTTGGGATGCCAAACACTCTTCAATAACAAGAAAACGACCAGGAAACGTCAACCTTAATAGAGCACTTAACTGCACACAAGCTATGGCTGAGGAACACCTTGATCAACTAGCAGATGAAATGCAGCGCCTTAGGATTTTCACTGATGCCAGGCATGTTGCTCCAGGTGTATGGGAAGGAAAAATTGATACATCAAGAGTCATCAATCATGATGAGACACCTCAATTCATCAACTATGGTGTTGATGGCTCTGCCTCTGCCTTATTATATGCTGGTAAAGGAGGTGAATGCAAGAAATTGCTGCGTGAAAACCGTGAATGTGTCACCATTGATCCATTTGTCACATTATCTGGAACTGTTCCACTTTGCCATATAATCTTCAAAGGTTCTGGTATTACCAGTCACATGGCATCAGAAAAAGCTGCAAAGAACATTGACGGTTTGTTCATTTCAACAACTGAAAATGGTGTGCAAGATCACAAATCATTACTTGCAGTCTATAAGCATCTTGACACAGTAATCACAAAGAGAGGTATTGAGAAGCCTGTTCTCCTTCTGTCTGATGGTCACACTTCCAGATTTGACCTGGATGTGATAACATTTCTACACGAGAAAGAGATCTTCTTAAATATTGGTCCACCAGATACAACTGGTGTCACTCAGTTGTTGGATCAAATCAACCACTCCATCCATGATCGCTACAGACAGAAGAAAGATGAAATATTCGAACCCCACCATACAATTAACAGAGAAGGTTTCATGGAGATATTGTCGGAAATGTGGCCGACATGGTGCTCAACTGCATCAATCACAGCAGCTGGGAAACGTGTCGGTATCAGTAGCACAGGTTTAAATGTTGGTTGGATGCAAAAAGAAAAATTTCAAAGGGCTCAAAGTCTCTTGCATTATGGCGAGGAGCAGCCAACTTGTTCATCTACGCCAGATCCTTTAAAGGTTCGGTCTCCTGAAAGTATTCGTACTGGATCCAGAGATTACTTCAAGTATAAGTATGAAGAAGCAATGAAAAAGCTACATGAAATCTCAGACGAGAGTATCAATTTGGAAGTTGCTGGTGTTCTCAATGTAAAAAAGATTGTCCCAAAAGAATCCAAAAAGAAAACTAGAATTACACAGGTTTCTGGATCAATGGCAGCCCAAGACATCATTGCAACACTGGAGGGTATTGACAAGTCAAAAAAGGAAAAGGAAGAGAAAAAGAAGGCAATGGGGGAGAAGAGACAGAATGACAAAGAAGCATATTATCGATGCCTGAAGCATTGTCAATGTGACACAAAGACTTGTGCTGCTTTGAAATTAAAGCAATGTGAATCATGTCACAACATACTAAAGTCAATTTGTAGCAAGTCTGCATGCAGGGGTGAAGATGGGTCAAAGCCAAACATGATCCCCTTAATGTGGTTGTTAAAACGCAAGCACAGTGCCAAGCAAAAGTTTGCAAAGCTTTCTGATGTCTCTGACACATCAGATAGTAGTGAATATGAGGTATCTGATTATGAGGATGAATTTACTGATGATGATGAAGATGATATTAATCATGATGAGGATGATGATGATGATGATGGCATTAACATGGCTGTATCTGAATCATTGAAATGTGGAGATTATGTTAAAGTTGTTTCTGGCCTTTTCAAAGGATTTTATGCAACTGTTCTGGGTAAAAGCTATGGTGGTGAAGTTGAAATACAATACTTTCAGGAAAGATTTGGAAAGTGGGTATTGAAGGAAAATGACATTGACTCGCGTTTACCAGAGGAACTTATTAAAGTAACAGCGGAGATGGACAGGCGTGCCTATTTTACTTTTTCTGACTGAGTGGTTATGTTTAGTTGTTGTTGGATTGTTGTTCCTTGTTGTTGTTTTGAGCTGAATGTGTTTATTTACAAATAAATGTTCCCAAATAGTTGGTTATTACAAATAGTTTGGTGCTTACTTGCGTTCCCTCTTCAAAGAATGGTCCCAAAAATGTGGGGACTACAAAAGGGAGGTCTTAAATAGTGCATCACTGGTAGAAATTGGAGGCTAATATTTCTGCCTACTGATAGCTATTGGGAAGGGCACATCTTTTGCTTCTTTTTCCACCCTAGTTTTGTAGACTTATATTTGACTACAACGTAGTATGCACTCTTTGTTTAAAATTTTATGTTGTTTTTGTGGCATAATCTATTTCTAAATTCACTGCTACCATATGATGCCAAAGTCCAATTGATGTTTATATTGATATTCAGAAAGGTAAATGGTTTACTTTGTTCATGTTTTCACCGCTGTGCAACACTGCTTGAGATTCTTTCTAAATTTTGGAAAAAGGAAAAACCTCCCTTTTGTAGTCTACCTCCCTTTTGTAGTCCTTTCACCTGTAGCCCACTCATGAAAAATATATATATATATATATATATATATATATATATATATATATATATATACCTATGATGATACTAACTAGTAACTGTGTGTGCAAGGTTGGAAAGCTTGCATTCACTCGCAGCTATGAGACTCTGCAAAACTTGCTGCTTGCAGCTACAATAATAACTGGTTCTCGCATGTGAGAACAAAAGATCTGCAAAAGATTGAGATACCTATTACATTACCAGCTGTCAGTTTTGTNACATAAAAAATATATATATATATATATATATATATATATATATATATATATATATACCTATGATGATACTAACTAGTAACTGTGTGTGCAAGGTTGGAAAGCTTGCATTCACTCGCAGCTATGAGACTCTGCAAAACTTGCTGCTTGCAGCTACAATAATAACTGGTTCTCGCATGTGAGAACAAAAGATCTGCAAAAGATTGAGATACCTATTACATTACCAGCTGTCAGTTTTGTATGACTTGGAATTAGGGAGGCAAGTGAATATATCTCCATTGTGACCCTTATTGCTACCACTTCAGATATTTGATTGCATTTAGAAAATTGTATTTTTTCATTCTATTTCAAAGTTTAATGGCTCCTTTGGAACATCTTAGGATGTTAAAGATTTTATGTCATGGCTCTACAACTGTTATGTTCTGTAAAGTTTTGAATGACTGCCTGTTTTATTCAAATAGACATGCTACAGAGAGTGCAAGAAGCTTCATTTACCTGCATGGAAAAATTCGTCCTTGCATGTTGCAAATGGAACACAGAAGCAAAATGCAACTGATCATTCATTTAGATGTCAAATCCCATGGACTTTCATGCCAAAATATGTTTTACCAGACCTTTGGAGAGTCGTCTACTGGTCATCTCAGTTGCTATCATGGTAAGGCAATGTTTTGATTTACTGTAAGTAGACTTTTTCTAAATCTAATCTAACCATGGCACAGACTGTGACAAAGATTGGGGAAGGCAAATCCATTGTTTCAATCAAAAAGAATTGTTCACTAACATTGTTCTCAAATAAAAGATATTTGTTCTAGCCAACATTGGGGTTGACCACCATGGTAATATGATCTAAGCTGAGCTAACCTAATCTAATAGAATCTAATATAATCTAATCTAATCTAATCTATAATTTACTCTACATACTCCTGCACAGGCATTACTTGGAACTAGGTAGAAGTTTTCCAAAGTGAGACCAAAGTAAATAAATCTAACATTTGAATCAAGACAAAGGAAGTTAGATTTTGTTTTGGTAGCAGTCAAAAGATTGGGCAAATTAAATTATGCATGTTTGGAATTGAAGATACACAGGGAAGATAACTGTCTGCAGCTTAAGGCTAAAACATGTACAGTACTCTGCCTTGCTAAAATTATTGTAATTGAAGGCTTTCTTGCCCCCCCCCCCTCCCAAACAATCATATGCCACAAGGCTGTACGTTGTTGGCAAAATTTAAAGGGAACTGAATCAGTCACCACATGTTCATTTGCAGGAAGAAACAGTGGAAAACAGCGTTTGAGAAATTATTGCTAGAGTTAGGCAAAGGTGTTGCTAATTTTGGCAGCATATGCTAGACTGCGTGCAGAACTAGAACTAAGTTCTGCGCACAGGCTAGAATATGCTTGTTTAACAGTTACAGATACGTTTTGACTTACCTTATATTTTGCTTTGCATTGCCTTGCAGGATTATTTTACCAATGATGCAGTCATATGAATATGCTGGTGAATTCACAGTAATTGGTAAAATAAAGACAGCTCTGTATGAAAATGCCTTATGGTATGGCAGCTACCTCCTTATTTTTGGTGTGCTGCTAATTTATGTTGCAGTGACTCCAAATTTAGAGCTGGATGGGTAAGTGGATTTCTCTATTCTTCACCCTGTAATCCAATTAAATACCTGCTGAGTCACAAAAGGTGAGGGGCATGTAACAACCCATATTTTAATGAAAAACAAGCCAAAGGAGATTTGTTCGAGTTTATATTCCAAAAGAAAGATTCATTTCAGTCACAGTGTATGTATACAAGAATTCAGTGTGTTAAAATTGGTCATTTCTTGCCATAAAGTATTTTGCAATTTTGTGCTTTAGATATTTTGGTGTGAAGGCATTTTTTTACAAGAACTTTCTGCTTTCTAACAATGACAATTAAATAACTAGTTCCCTAATCCAGTGTGCAATCATGGTGCAATGAAGCCCTGCATTGTGTAAATGCAAATGTTGCTATCATGTGGGATATTTTATTGTATGCCAAATGATACCAGGGTCATATTCACTCAGCAATCCTTATTAGCCATGTATATTTATAATTCATTTTTGATGGGTGAATGTGGCTCAAGATATACACAAGTACTTAAGGCCTAGGTTAAACGTCGCTCTTCTCATGCGCCGAACCTAATAGGTGGTTTAACTTGATTAAGTTCGGCAAATTAATTAGGTGCAGCAGAATGT
>REGL01000214.1:318228-343185 GCA_004194395.1 Aurelia aurita complex sp. Pacific | reverse complement strand
CCTGTTCTTTTTGACTTTATGATGGCACTTCGGTTAAGGAATTTTGCGTTGTCGCAAATCTCACGTGATATCTAAATCTGACACAGATATTTAAAGATGTAGAAATTTATACGCTCTAAATTACCTTCTTTTTTAGATTGTGTTGACTTTGACATTATTTTTGGTCAATGGAGGTGAGTCCAAATTCTTAGATTTTCATTGGTATTTAATGACAGTTCATTGTAAGCTAAATGAAATCCTAAAGGAGTGCCCACGATACATTTTTGAGTAATCAAGCTCGTGTGAACGTGATCGAGCATGCTTTTTTTCCAGGACTGGTCAATGCACGTCATTTACTAATGATGTCAATTTTAGCGGAAGAACTTGGTTTCAAAAAGATTTGAAACAAGAATATTGCTTTTATCGTGAAGAGAAAAATCCTTTTACGAAGCTTAACTGGAATATTTACAATGTATTCTTTAAGATCTTCCAAGTGTTTGACAATGGTTTGATCCCTGATGCAATCTGTATGGCTAGAAAAGTATGGAACACTTGGGGCGAGGTGGTTGCTGGGACGTCCCAATTGTTGGAAAACAAATACCATTTGTTGGAAAACAATACAGTTAAGCAATGCTATTCAACTGAAACTATGGCTTCATCTTCCGAATATTTAGGAAAGCGTCCGCTGGACTAAAACCTAACATTTTGGAGTATTTCACTTTTACAGAACATCTGTTATCTCGGGCGCTCAGGGGGTGGGGGGTGAAGGTATTGTTGACATCTTTTCGAGAAGTCAAAATTTTGGAGACATGTTGGAGATGACAGGCAATATTCATGAGAAACGCTTACGACAGGAAATTAAAATTCCTTCGAAATATCGGGTCTTGAACATCACGGGCAGTCGAGATAGCGAATGTAAGGAATTTATCGAATTTTTCTTTACAGTTGACATCCTTCTTGGCTCGAACTCTAAGCGAAATTAAAATTTTGTTGAGAAGTTGAATGTTTCAGATAATGACAGCAGACGATTACTGAAAAGATGGCGCCGGGGGACATTTGCAAAAGATGCATTGCGCCTGTTGAATGAACTTCTGTAGAATCACTGTCGATTCCATTATAGAGCGAACTGCATGTTGGTCAAAAGCCCCTGGACGTCATCTTTTCTGTAAATGTCTATTCGTTGGATATTATAACGAACGCTCAAGATGACAGGCAGTTGAGACAGTGAGCATAAACTGTTTTGCTTTTTTTAGTATACCCTGGCACAGTCGTGATCAACACTGATTTACACATGATAAATGCCACAAATCTAGCTACCGATGTTCAAGGCTCCCTATCGACAGGATATTTCACTGACCGAAATGATTATCCATGGAGTTATGCAACATCAAAATTTACATTACACACCATACATTCTGGTTTGTTTGCTCATGGAAACAATGTAACTGTACGTGGAATTCGCCCACTGGTGATCAATTCGAGCATGAACCTTGTCATAAACACAACGATAGATATCAGTGCTGTTCCAGTGCTTGGCAAGAATATTACTTCACATCTTGGCGGATACACTGTGAATATGAACAATTGCTGTTATGTTGGTAAGAACATACTGGGTGTCCCAAAACCCAAGTATGCAGATTTGGTTGACTCCAGCGATGTGAATGTAGCTTTAATCAATGGCTAGTCACTCTCAAAATGTTCCTCGATAGTTAACTTGAACATAGATACCTCGTTTGCTGGTATTGGTGCTTTGAGAGCAGAAATATCAATCTTTAAAGCTCAAATTTGCGTCCACTTGCAAACCAGAGCTTTGGCCTTTTGGCCTAAGCAAATTCCTGAAGCACATCGAAATTGGGAACTGTAATTAATGAAAAATTAAGAAACTTTCCTATGGGTGACTGGGGGTGAATTCTGGAAAACAGAATAACACAAGATCGAATATTGTAAGAATTTTATCAATGCTATCATTGATTTATATGCTGTGCCTTACGAAATTGCTTAGGCCAAAAGACTAAAGCTCTGGGTTGCAGGAAGAGGCAAATTTGATCTTTCAAGATTAACATGTCTGCCTCAAAGTACCAATATAAACTAACTAGGTATCTATCTTATGTTCAAGTTAACTATCGAGGAATATTTTTAGAGTAATTAGACACTGATTGAAGCTAAAGTCACAGCGCTAGAGTCAACCAAATCCGTATAAATTTTTTTGGGACACCCGGAAGATGAACAAGTAAATGAAGTAGAAGGCTAATAAAGGACTTGCTCGAAACGTCGTTAATTTAATTAAATTCATATCAAAGTGCTTTTACTTTATTTGGTTGTTTATCTTTTTAAAATTGCATTGCAATCAACAAGAGGAATATTATGGTAAGTACAGCAAGGGCAGATTTTGTAAGACAATGGCAACAGTTGTGTTTGATTGACACCACAATTCAAAGCGATTAGCGATTGAAGACAAAGGAAATTCTCTCAACCAGTAATTCAAAACAAACAAAGCCGCAAAAGTTTCCCTGAAACTAGTATTGCAAACTCTCTCCTTGTGCAAGCGAAAGATGGGTTTTAAGAGAAGTTACGTGCCCATAACGAAAGAAGAAGGGTAAATTTAAGCTTCTGTCTGGCGGATTTTGTTTATCTGATTTAGAAGCCGAGCAGAAGGCATTGTAATTCTCGCGTATTTAGGACTTAAATGAAACAATTACAAATCTGCCTAAAATAAGTGATCGGTTCAATTTGATACATGCATCAATGAGTTGAGATGGTACTCTGCTCTGCTTACGAATGCTAACTTTTTGTCATTAACAATGTGCTGCATGCGATCATTACTGCATTTCTTTTCTGGGAGGTAATAGCTAGGATTGGGCCTAGGCAAGGTCATCCTTTTCATTCGTTCATTATAACCCCTGCTGGGCAAGGTGTACCCTGGGATGTGTAATATCCTTGATGTGATACAAGGGATTAAGATCACCAGTCTACACTGAATCTAGGTATCTACCGTGTGTCCCAAAAAAGTACTCCCGTTTGAAAAGTCACCAAAATTTGATTACAGGACCGATCTTCAGTTTTCTTTTTTTGTGAAATAGGTCAAGGGCCAAATTATTTTTCTAGACAGCTGATTTTGTAATTGGCTTAAAGATCAGCAACTTTAAGCTCTTTTTAGGGTTTCCTGGATTTAAATCACTCTTAGGCAAGATTGAGTATGTTGCTTAAAAACGATAGCTCAAAGTGAGGTTAGCTCAACGTGTAATTTTCCACCTTGTTGTATCAAAAGCAAACATTTAATCATCTATAAATATGTTTGGGTCTTTGACAAAACAAGTCAAAAAGAAAATTTTGTCAAAGGTTTCATAATTGATTTTTGGCTTTTTTTAACAGGAATACTTTTTTGGGACACCCGGTATTATTTTGCGTTTTAACAGTAAGTCTACACGCTACACTGAACCTAGGTATCTATTATTTTTGCGTTTTAACTTCAGTGTAATGAAGGATTAGAGTTAGGAACATTGTCGTATTCAATTCATTTATCAGCCTTTTCCTTTGTAAAAGATTAATTTTATTACTTTTCATTTCAGGCTCTGGACCTGGGGGAGGGATATCCTTTCATGGAGGGGGTCACGGTGGAGCTGGTGGTGGATCTTGGAGAGACCCTGAGTATAACATTTCCTATGGAAAACCTTATACTTTCTTTGGCGAGGTCATTGGAGGGAGTGCAGGTAAATACCTTTTTCAGCAAGAAACAAAAGATTTTCTCAGACACTACTACACCAATACCCCTACCTCTTTCTCATTGACAGAGAAACCAGCTTTTTCTAAACCAGGTTAGAATTAGGTTTCAAGCAATCAAATGACTTCGGTTTGTTGGATTGACCAATCAAAGCGCAACAGTTGATAACCTGATAACAGTTTAACCCTATAGCGGTTGGGCTATCTTACACGTCCTATTTTGGTTGGGGGCCAGCCCCCCCCCACCTCACTCTGGACTGGTAATAGATAGGGCAACCAGATTCGGTGTACTAATAGCCCCAGGCATGTGCTCTGTGACAATTTGAAAATTAACCTAAAATTAGCCGTCACTATTGCTTGCGTCACCATTTTTCTTTGTGTGGTTAAGAAAAATGGCTAAAATCGGCTCAAATCAGGAAAAATGCGATAGAATTTATTTTAGAGCACAACTTCCATCCAAACAAATAGAATTATGGTAGAACATCAAATAACACTACACTTTAAAATGTATTTGCAAAATATCGCAACGTTGCCACTTTTTTCGCAAACATTATTAATATTCGAGAATAGGCGATTTTGGCAGAGTCAGTCCCGGAAAATTGTCTCCCTTCCCCCTCCTTTTTTTCAAAATATTTTTATGAAAGTTCATGAGTCATTGCACAGTATGTAGTGGGAAAAGTAGAAAATTTCTGAGCCATTATTTTTCTCTTAGCAGAGTTATAACAAAAAGTCTACTTGGGGGCCCCTGATCAATATAAGGTTAAGCCAGTTTAACATGCCAGTGGGAATGGGGTATAAGCGGTGAGAAGCAAAGAGATTTTTCAAAAAAATTTGAGATTTTTCTGGGATTTTCAACGATTTTATAAGATTTCTAGGACTCGTTGAGATTTCAGATGTTTAGATTTTCGAGATTTTTCAAGTTCTTGGATATTTAAACAGTTTTGAGATTGCAAAGAAATGTAGAAAAAGTCTTTTGAAAATTTGTCTCATTCTTAAGGGAAGATATCTAGGATTTTCTTAGATTTTTGAAGAATTTCAGGATTTTTTCGGATTTTTGAAGACTTTTAAGTTATTGTACGAAGTGTGCGAGATTTTTGGAGTGACCTGCCCATGGGCTGGACTGATAACGCTACGATTAACAACAGCATCAATTCAATTCAATGAGATGAGATGAGATGAGATGAGATGAGATGAGATGAGATGAGATGAGATGAGATGAGATGAGATGAGATGAGATGAGATGAGATGAGATGAGATGAGATGAGATGAGATGAGATGAGATGAGATGCGGTGAGATGAGTTGAGTTGAGATGAGATGAGATTAGATGNATGAGATGAGATGAGATGAGATGAGATGAGATGAGATGAGATGAGATGAGATGAGATGAGATGAGATGAGATGAGATGAGATGAGATGAGATGAGATGAGATGAGATGAGATGAGATGAGATGAGATGAGATGAGATGAGATGAGATGAGATGAGATGAGATGAGATGAGATGAGATGAGATGAGATGAGATGAGATGAGATGAGATGAGATGAGATGAGATGAGATGAGATGAGATGAGATGAGATGAGATGAGATGAGATGAGATGAGATGAGATGAGATGAGATGAGATGAGATGAGATGAGATGAGATGAGATGAGATGAGATGAGATGAGATGAGATGAGATGAGATGAGATGAGATGAGATGAGATGAGATGAGATGAGATGAGATGAGATGAGATGAGATGAGATGAGATGAGATGAGATGAGATGAGATGAGATGAGATGAGATGAGATGAGATGAGATGAGATGAGATGAGATGAGATGAGATGAGCTGAGCGTTGCGTTGCGTTAGTTGAGGGTTCTTATGGAGAGAGGCTAGCATTTGGCTTGGAAAATGCAAGGCTTTCTCGGGGGCTTTTTTTGGTGCGCCCAATCGCATAGGTATCAATTCTTAACAAATGATTGCACGGATTGTTATTGGTTCTGCACTTTGACTTGTTTAAAAGGAACTTCGGATACTTTTCTACTATATTTAGTTCAATTTTCGATCTCTTTATCATTTTCGGAAGAACAGCATTTTTATGTTCAAGCCAGCTTTGAGTAGACTGATTACACGTTCGTAGTTATTGTTATTGATAGACTGATTGACGCCATAAACTGCGACTCATGGCCATACGCTTACAGAAACGGACATGGCCTAAATCATTTGCTACTTTGTTCTCAAAAATACCGACCCTAAAAGCCTGCAAAAAGCGGTTTTCCTGAAGTGCTACACTGTATCAGTTCTTAGATGTATGTTTCTTCCAGCAATTAAAGCAAAAGACTCCTACCTACAAGTGATATTCTACTTGTTTGTGGATGCACAAGATCTCCCAATTTCGCTCGCTACTTCGAGATTTTGATCGTTGCAGCCGTTGAATCGAACTCGTGTTTGTTTGCCTTTGGTGGGAATTTAAATTGGAGAAGAATCAGCCAATCTGATCAATTTATTTCAAGTCTTGCATCCTGATTGGTCGGGGAACAAATTTGTTACCAGCAGGAAATTTTTTGCCGTTTTGAGAAGAGTTTAGCAATAAGGCCCTCACTGCCCCAACATCAATTCACTTCAATGAGATGAGTGTAAGTTGATGGTCATTGTGTAGTGAGGCTAAGCTTTAAGGTTGTGACATCATCAAATTACTGAATCATCAAGCAATAATAAAGTAACAAATATTGCATCTGACTGACAAGGTTTCATTTCATTTCTTTCAGGAGCTTTTATTTATGATTCTGATCCTGGCACTGGCGGAGGAGCAATTCAAATAATCGTTGATGGTGAACTAACGATAGGTAATGCATCATGTTTAATTCGCAAAAGGCCTGGCCAAAGCAGCATAAGTTTCGAATCATTTAAAATGTAAAAAGATTGTTAAAAAATAGTTTTTGTTTTTATTTTTGTTTTGTTTTGTTTTGTTTTCGTTTTTGCTTTTTGTTTTTGTTTTGTTTTTGTTCCTTTTTTGTTTTACAATAATTCACATAAACTAAGCTGGCGTATGCTAGCGTCTGCCAAAATGGAATGGTGCCATGGTACACAAAGTGCTTAATAAGATTGCTGTTAAAGAAATTGTCAAGTGCCGTTCATAGCCAGAACCAGATGACGTCATGTCTATTTCTGCTATGGACGGCACAGAATATTGTATTTGTATCTTGTTGAGTTTTAACTGTGATATAAAAAAAGAAAGAAAACAAAATTTTTAAATGTTGGTGTAAATTCCATGACCTATTTCTTTGGGCTGACAGTCTTCAAAGAAACCCTTGCTATATTGCTATGATTCTACCATTCTGGAATTGTCTTTATTTTCAGTGTCGCTCAAGGTCAATCACGTCCCCAGAGTGACGTCGGAACACCCTGGGAACGAGATTTGCACAAGGTTTGATGGATTCTTTTCATTTGAATGTAGGTTCACATGGGAAAATCGTTGCAAATGGATTTACTATTGCGAATACCACAGAAAATGTCTGTTCAGGTGCAAGTGCTGGTGGAAGAATACTTATCAAAGCCAAGAAGGTGTCAACATTTTTGCCATCATTAAATTGTAGCTTTATTTCATTATTATTTCTTTTTATCCTCGTGGATGAATTGATTATCAATGACTGGAGACATATTTTGCATCTTAAAGGCAATGTGTTCATGTAAGTACAGCCGCGTATATACTCTTGTCAAATATGATGACACGGTGCTGACGAAGAGTCTCGAAGAGCGCACAGTGATTGGTAGAATTTATTTGATCACTTGCAAACCTAGAATTTGAATTTCACAATGAGGCTGCATACTGTGAGACTTCGGGTTCAGCTATGGAAATGCAACCGCAGGTAAGTCATCAGTCTGCTTACATTAGAGCTAGCTACCTATTGAGTTCCATGGTAAAGTGATCAAATGAAACATCACGTGAAAATAGCAAAGCCATTGTACTTACATGGACACATTACCTTTAATTACCAGGTGAATCGAAGAAATGTTTAAGCATTTATGGGCCAGTACTTTTGCCACAAATGTTGCAAGTTTTCTGAAACCAATATAAATGGTAAACTAAACTTAGACTGCGATCGCACGATACCAACGCAATTTGAAAACTGCATAAAATTGAGAACGGAACATTTTTCAAAGTTTTCGCAACGAGACTGATTGATTATTTAGGCCTTGATGAATTTCTTGCCGCCAAAACCCATCCTCTTGGTGGCAGGGATTACAAAGAGATTGGTACCATTGAAACAGTTGTGTCGCTGCCGGGGGGGGGGCAGGGATGTCCTCCCAATCACCTCCAAAAGGGATCAAAAATTTAAGACCACATCTTTGTCAACAACGAACGTTTCTTGGCGTAACGATATGGAACCGTACAACTCTGCCTATTTTACTCTCTTGCAGTTCACTTTAGAACAACTGTCCATGTAAATACCAAATTCTGATGTTGTTTTTTGAATTTCGGCGCCACTTTGCTATGACGTCACAATGAAATATATAGAAATTCTCGGAAATTACAGCGGTTCTGCCAACAGGGGGTGTGACCCAAAAATTGTGTTACTCAGCTAGATTTTACATCAATCTACGCACATTTCATTTCTATGATTTGTTTGCAAAATACCGAAACTCCACGAAGAATATTGCTCCAGGGAAGATGGTAGTGGATGGCGCTCAGTCCACAGCTATGTATGGCCATAAGTTTAAGACCACCCTTGGAAAAGCGTGAAGAAAATTCTGTACTTGAGGTAAGAGCCTGTGATGTTCGATTGTTCAATTAATACAGTAATTCTTGAACATTAATTCGAATAACTATGCGAGTAACACAATTTTTGGGTCACACCCCTTGTCGGCAGAACCATTGTAATTTCCGAGAATTTCCATAGATTTCATTGTGACGTCATAGCAAAATGTCACCGAAATTCAAAAAACAACATCAACAATTGGAATCTACATGGAATGTTGCTCTAAATGGGCTCTAAGAGAGTAAAACAGGCAGAGTGGTAGGGTTCCATATCTATATGGCAAGAAACGTTGTTGACAAAAATGTGGTCTTAAATTTTTGGCCACGACTGTATTTGTCATTGCTGTAAGGCAGACAATTTGGTCATGATTTCAGGCCTGTTTAGAAAGTTTCTGGAATGTGCCTTCTTGTGAAAATCCCTCATAATTTCTGAGTGGAGTGGCCGATTTCAGTCAGGTAAAATTTTAAATTTATTTGAACATGCTCGCTGTTAATTAACTGATATATTTGCCAATATTGTTACCTTAGTACCCGAGGCACAGTTGCTTTTCAACCCGGTTTTTTACTCGCTGGGTATCTTCTTGTAAAGCCACAAGATGGAAAATTGCATTCTTGACGACATTATGCAGGCGTCTGATTTGCCTGCGGAGATTTGGCTTCTTCGCTCAGCTCACTATTCGGTGTGACAAGCGGGAATTAGGGCAAGTCTAAGTTTCTGTGAGATGAATTCCTTTGCGTAGTGGAATATACGCTCACAGGGGCTGTAAATGCTAAACTTGAATAATTGATAAATTTCGCTCATTGATGTAGGCAAATACCAGCAATTACGTTGCAAATGAAGCTAATTTTGACATGTTTCAACAACAGGGATATTATCTTTGTTTACGAAATCTTGTGCTGCCCTTGCATATTTTTGACTGGTCTACATTTTTAGGTCAACCTCGAGGGAAGACTAGAGGCAAACGGAGGGCACGCTGGATGGAGCAACAATCTCTCTAATTACTGTAGCGATGGAGGAGGAGGAGGTGTGATACACATAAAGACTGATCAACTGCATCAAGCAACGTCAAGTTCAATAAGCGTTGATGGTGGCAAAGGACTGTCCAGTGGTGAAAATGGTATAATCAAAGGCATGAGTAAGTTTACTATTTCATAAAGAAATCTTCGTTTCTTCAAAAATGTTTCAATATGTATACACTACAGGGTGTCCCAAAAAAATTGTGCCCGTTTTTCTGAAGATTGCGACAAAACGGCAAAAGATTCCCGCCAAACTTTTGCATGATGATGCTCTTCAGATGTTCAATTAAAGTTTGCCACCATCCCCATGAAATCCGTTGAAAAGTGATGGAGCTATGACCTCCAGGAGACTAAATTTGCCCGATCATTGAAGCCAGCGGTCGGCTATTTTGTCCTACTGCTTTGCAGCGATAAATAGCTCTATCGATTTAGAATGAAACAGCAGCCTCCAATCTCATAGCTCTCGTGAAAAATCCGATAATCCTTGGAAAGTTCCACTATTTCTGATTTCCCAGAAATCATTTCTTACCTCACGTGAAGATACTTATCACTGCAAAATAGTAAGACAAAATGGCCGACCGCTGGTTTCAGTCATCAGGCAAACTTGCTCTTCTGAAGGTCATAGCTCCATCATTTTTCAATGGATTTTTAAGTGGATGGTTGCAAAATTTAATTGAATATCTTAAGAGCAACATCGTGCTAAATTTTTGCTAGAATGTTTGCCGTTTTGTCGCAATCTTCAGGCAAATGGGGCACAATTTTTTTTGGGACACCCTTTATTTGAATGATCGTGCAGCAAAAGATATGGGATCGATTTGGATGATTACAATCTGTTGTCTGGCTGAGAACTGATTTTGACAATATATTCATATTTCTCAAAGCACAATGTTATTTTCAAATGAAAAATTCCCGAAAAATAGCTTCCATGGGCTTTGGCTAAAACTTTAAGTGTCTGACTGAATTCAATTCATTTTTCAACCATCAATGTGGTAAAGCGATGCTTTATTACAGGCATCGAATCATGATAAATAGAACTGCTTTGCTGTGTATCATGTAACCCATGTGAGAAAGATTGATTATCGCTCCCAACAAACTAAAAGGACCTGATATTGCACAATGCGTTTAATGTGATCAGTTTCATTTCACATTAACGTTGCTGGCCAATCAGATGCGTGATCCAGAACCATGAATCAGCAAATTCTGACAGAGAGGGTATACATTGCCTTCTTATGCTGATTCAATTCCTGTAATCTCGTTGCCTTTTGGTGATATATAAAATGTTGAAATTGACGCACTCTCATCAATGCTGAGTATCGAAAATTCAAAACTTAGATGATACCAGAAATCTTATCTACTTTAAATATCTAGAACGAGTTGTGCTCGCATTGATCGCAACCCTGACCTGACATCTGATGTTAGACGGAATCTAGTATAGTATCCAGTAGTTTTTTAATCGTTCGTAGTGTAGTTGTATTTAGTTTAACGTTGCGTGTCTTTTCATATTGGCCATGGGGTAGTCATTGTCTTTCGCTGCCCATGGTATCGTCTCCGTAGTGTTGTATAGTAACCAGAAAGGCACAATAGAATGTAAGATTTATTGTAAGATTTTGATATGAATATAAAAAATGCTAGAAATAGCCTTGAATTGGAACCGTATCGGGACATGATGAAAGCTTTTCATCAGATTTTTCTTTAGATGATATTCACAGATCTAAAATGACCGATAACTGTCTCAATAATATTCACTGTCAAAGTTCAAAGCTACGATAACAGCAAGGCTAGACTCCGGCCAAAAGGCCAAAGAAATATGCATGGAAAAAATTCGAGCACAGACAACTATTTCTAAGGCAGGCACCTTCCGGACAAACAGGTATAAGCGTCCACTAGAACGAGGTGTCTGTCTGACAGGGAGAATTTTAAAGGCATTGTGTCATGTCAAGTAAACTGCATATACCCAAAATTCAAGAATCTGCTGACTCATGGTTCTCGATGCTGCATCTGATTGGCTAACGTTCGTGTGTGAGATGAAACTGATCACAGAAGACGCATTGTGCAACAGCAGGTCATTTTAGTTTGTTAGGAATGATATTTGCTCTTCATCACATGGGTCACATGATACACGACAAAGCGGGTCTATTTATCATGACCCAATGCCTTTAATTGAAGTCTGTCAGTTGGGACTGGAAGAACAAAATTGATGCAACCCAAGGAAAGTTACTTTGTTGGGGATACGAATAGGCTAAGTTGTGAGCCTCAAGGAATCCCCAAAAAAGGGCTCCAGATCGCATGCGCAGTGACGATTTACTTCAATTACGTAATATGCAAATTAGCTGGACCGTTGAGAACAAGGGAAGAAACAAAACCAGCGATGCGCATGACAACGTGAGCCCCAACAATGATTCGCTCTCAACAAAGCTGAAACACAATGTATCAAAACAATAGGGTCAGCACTTCATCTCCCCAACAATACTGAGAAAAGCATTTAATATAAAACGGCAAAACAATCAAATAAAGACTTAATGAAGATGACAAACCAAGAAGCATGGTTGATAATCATACAAAAACAGCAAATTAGGTGGTTTGGACATGCACTACGCCTCCCAGAAAATACTAAGCCAAAATAAGAATTCAAACGAGCAGTGCCAAGCTCTGTTTGTTGATCAGTTGGTTTTAATGTACAAACTTTTAAAGTGACGTATGTAAATGGAGAGAAATCGTTGTGAAATTTAAGTCACTGTAATGTAGTTCAATTTCAATTCAATTCAATTTCATGATAATAACTTGCTACAATTAACAGGAGCGTCGTTATACCGGGTGTCTCAAAAAAGTACCCCGTTTTGACTGAACAAGGGAACAAAACGATGAAATTTTAAGATTTGCTGAGTTCATAGCTACATTTGTCGATCTCTAACTAAAATGCACATACCTTGCATTTTGAAAATAAAACAAATAAATGAAAATGTGGTATAAATGATAAATTCGTGCCACATCTCCAAAATAAGCGTGCATGTGCTCCTTTTCAATGTCTTTGATACAAAGCACTTGGGATGGGATGCAATGCAAGGACCGATTCCGCAAAAGAGAAGTCATTTCAAGAACAATTGAAGCAATAAGGTATAATTCCTTTCAAAAGTAAAAATTAAAGTTTAAAGTTGAAAATAATCTTGCAAAATGTTTATGTGATGTCAAATCATGGCTAGGCCCTTGCTCAAAACCTCTGGTTTCAGGCGCCCTCCAAATTTTGACCTTGTAAACTCATATCTCCGGTGTTTGGTGGACGATTACGTTAAACGCAAAAATTGCACAGAGCCTGCTTGCACCATTTCAGTGGTTTGCAAAATTGGTACTGTGTTCTCAATTGTCTCTTGTTCCTGTCCATTGGTCCGGCTTTCATAATAGGTTTGACGTAGATGAAATGTAATGCCAAAATATTGACCCATGTTTGTTGATTGAAAGCAGGTCATGCAGTATATCTGCTCCTTTACTTCCTCCTAACTGTCCATGTTTGTGCACGTTTTGATTGTATGCCATTTTTAGTTTGTTTACGTTTACAATAAGGTATTGACAATTCTTGCTATTAACTTGAAGAAATTTACCATATACAAATGTTCGTCATGTTGAATTTGTTGAGTTAGGAATAGATCGGGAAAAAGGAGCCAGGGAGCATGATTTCTTTGTTTAAAGCCATGCTGTTATTGTTACAACCTGCATTCTGTAGGATGACCAACAATGGTAGGTATACTCAAATCCTTGTGAGCAATAGTAAGCAACTTGATACATGATCTACCGCGTGAGTCAGAAAGATGTATAGACGTTCGAAAGCCTGTGTTCTCCAACCGTTTCTAAGATTGGATAAGACATTTAATAACATATCAAATTGGATAACATATCAAATTGAATAAGAAATTTGATTTGTAACAGTCGCTTTGTATCGTTCTCAAATTATGTGCGACTTTGTAAAAATTCTTCATTTAAAAATCCTTAAAAACAAACCCAAAGTCCTTCGTCAACTTTGCTAGCAATCCAGCCTCGTAATAACAGAAAATAGACGAAAAGAGCTGGAATGACAGTCCCTATTGGTATCAGATAATACGATCGTACGGCTGCTCTTTATAACAGGTAGATAAAGGTAAGTAGAGATAGATATGTACATTCGATTCCTTGCCAAGATAAAGTTCCTTGCATTTTTTTAAAAGACATACGACAAACAAATATGAAGAGGAATATCAATATTTGACTTTATATTTATTTGATTTTATATCTGATAAATTTCGCTGGAATAAACTTTCGCGAGTTTCAGCCAAGAACGTGAAAAATGCGAAAGTTTCTTCCCTTAGTGCACTGAAGTCTAATCATTGCTCTTCCAAATATGGTAAAAATGTCCTTATATAACACGCAATTTCTTGATTATTTTTTCAATATATTTTCTCCTTTTGATTACAGCTATCCCAAACGAAGGAATGGTGTTTGTTAATACAGAAACATGCAGGATCGAAAATAATAGTGTAATAATACAAGGGAATATTTCTGATGAGAGAGGCGTGGTTGGATGTGAGACTTTGGATTACAAGATTTGCACATTTCTGTTTGCTGATACTTTGACTTTGGGAAGAGATTTAACGTTGATGATACAAGGAGAAAATGCGTTGAGAGTAGTCTCACAAAATGGGGACATCGATGTTTCTACAAAATTGAATATAGGTGGAGGAGATGCAGGTGTTACCACAAAGTCAAAATGGCTTGGTGGATTCTTCAATTTCAAGGACCATTATGCAGGTCAGTTTTCATTCATGTGCTTCGTAGACATGGGCAGTTAGACACCGCAGTTATGTTTCAGCTTGTATGCTTCTGCTGAGAAAGCTGTTCTGTGAAGGAGGTTTCAAATGTTTAAAAGGAAGGAAGAGATGTATTTCGCTACCTCCTCTGTGGCGGTATATAAATTTTGAACAGTCTTCATTTTTAGTGGACCAGCTTTCAATATCAGGACGTTATGTGTCATGGAGTAAGGGTTAGAGCCAGGGTTAGATTTTGTAAAAGGGGTCTTCAGGGTAAGGTAGGGGTACTTGAGGTAGCTGAGGTTGGCTAGGGTAAATTAAGGTAAGTTAGGGTTAGTTTTGCCAACGTGTAGGGGGGGGTCTACACGTAGGCTAGGGTTAGTTAGGGTCACGTTACGGTTGGTAGGGTATTTCGTTAATTACGTTCCCGAGAGATATGACGTAAAGCTGTTCTGCTAAAGTGCAGTCCAGTAAAGATCTTCAGACCTTTTCCATTTCTTTTGAATAAGAAACCAACGATCTTCCTAGACTATTGTGCTGATTTTACGTTGCTGTTCCAAGTTCGCAAGTTTCTTTTAATACGATATTTCCAGGACCAATTGTTGTTAATTTAGTGTGATCTGTTAGTTCAGAGTAGAGAGCCTTCTTTATATTGCAATACTTGTGTCTCAATCCTTCTATCTCAGTCCTTAAAGGGAATCTAAGCATATTTAAGCCTGTGATAAAAATAACAGCGCAAAGACAAAGGACCGTGGTACCTGTGGGAGCATATTTGGGTAACTGATCTACGTCAACAGTAATTACTGATATCTGATAGGCTAGAATTTAACCGCAAGTGGCTTAGGCCACTTTCATATGCTTACAGTCCCTTAAAGCAGTCAGCTTATCTTGTATTTGCTAAGGTCATAGAATCTATTTTCAAGAAAAACAAAAATGCCCAGGGCCTTCGGAAGAATCTCAAACTTGGCAGCACGACACTTCAAATGCACTTTTTTCATTAAGCTAAAGGGGCACTTCCTGAAAATAAAAAGGGCACTTCTTTGTTTGCTACGAAGTCTTGGGGGCACTGTTTCTAAGGCTTCTAAGGCTATGAGAATTCCTGGAGTTTTCTACGACTCATGATCTGACTGTTGGTTGAGATGAGACGACCAACGACCACCCACAGCCCTAAACTATTTCGACGAAAACACCGATGCTAAAACGCTTTAAAATTTGACGTTCCGGGATTTGAACACGGAAAGAGCAGTTAGTAGTTCTTGCAAGAATGTTTCCTTGATACAAAATGTTTCGATACCTAAACTTTTCTGCAATAATCTTCCTGTTTAGAGGCAAATAAAATCCGATAAATCTACTCGAAGCTGCGATGGTCAACGTCTGTTGGCATTGTTGTCATGACAACTTGATCAACCAATCAGAACACCTTCTTTGAGGGCTATTTGCCTATATTTGGCCGTTGACTTTATCTGGATTCTGCTATCTGATTGGTGACAAAACAGTGTCTCAGCTGGTTGCTTCAGTCAAAAGCTAGATTATAGGACTAACCCCCCTCCCACCCTTTTCTCCAATATCATGGTCAAGCAAAATCTGTTCTTGCTCGTAGGGCCTGGAAGTGATCAGCATGCTGCAGCTCATGGCAATCTTACAAATCCTCGATCTTATGGCATCAACCCAGTTTTATTAATTGGTGGAAGTTCTTGCACAGACGGTAAAAGCAATTATTAAATTTTATGTTGTCGATTTTCTGGTAAATACCAAGTTGCTCAAAAAGTATATGAGATGGGATCATTCAGTTGTAGCACGCTTGTCTACCAATTTGAAGGTCGGTGGTTCGATTCTCCGCCCTGCCGAGCCTGCTACGTAGAGTGAGGAGAGTCGCGAACTCCTTGTAATTCCAGGCTAAAGGAATCGCGAGGTGTGGACACATCCAGAGGAAGGAGCAGGACACTGCTTATAAGCTTAGCTTCTCAGTGCCCTAAAACTACCTTTGGATGCTATGAACAATACAGAGAAGAAAGTCCTGGCTACTCCATTCTGCTGCAAATTATAATTTGTATCAAGTCAAGTCAAGTCAAGTCAAGTCAAGTCAAGTCAAGTCAAGTCAAGTCAAGTCAAGTCAAAGCAGACTAAATCCAGAGATTAATTATTCCAAGGCAATCTCACCGATTCCACTTTTATCATCCTTTATTTGAACAAGATCAGTTTCTAATATGAATACATGCCTATTCCAGAGGAAATTCATCAAAACATCTCAGAACTAGATCAAAGACGACAACTATGCATTACTAACTTTTCAGGCCCCTTTTTATCGTTGAAAAAGCATCAAGGCTACAGCCAGCGGCACTTTGACTTGATCGCAGAAGCTAAACTTTTCTTGAGCAATCGCCAACATCTGCTCAGCAGTTTCTTGCTAAATAAGCTGGACCCTTTGTTGAACTTTTCAGAAACATTGGCGGACAATTTCTGCCTGACTATTTATGTTTTACATTTTGCTCAAGCGACAGCAAAGTGCTTGCAAATAAATGTAATAGGTCTGAAAATGGTGTTTGCTTGTCTCGTTTTGCCATGGTTTTGGAATCACCCCACACTTTTTCGAACAATTTATTCTCTACTTGATCATAATAAATGTTTTTGTTTGTTTGTAGGTAACCTTTCAACAGCTGTTGGGGGAGGTGCAATAGCACTGGAAGCGCCAAAGGGAACAATTTTTGTCAGTAAGTCTTCTTGGAGTGACTCAAGAATCTTTTCAGTGACATATGCTGATTGTTTACACTGTACTATTTACTCTATTCATATTTAACGTGCTAAAAGCTTCAAACTTAAATACATAACTTCGACAAAATTTTAACTCAAAGCATATCAAAATTAACGTGTAAACTTATTTAGCTCAATAAATGGAAAATCCTCGGTAGCCTCTGGAATTTGATATAAGTGGGGAGGTTAATCATACGCGAATTGAAGACCTCCTTATTACAACAAAGCTCATTCCCATCACATCCATAATTAAATCAAAAGTCCTGAAGCTCTACGGTCACACCAAACGCTGTACTCAAGGCGTAAGCAAAATCTGCCTCGAAGGAATGACAGAAGGCAAAAGAAGTAGAGGAAAACAACGTAAACGATGGCGAGACAACATTAGCCTTTGGACTGGACGGAACCTGATGTCGCTGAACAATGCGGTCAAAGACCGAAATTTATGGAGACAATTGTCACATGTTGNTGTCTGATCATACGCGAATTGAAGACCTCCTTATTACAACAAAGCTCATTCCCATCACATCCATAATTAAATCAAAAGTCCTGAAGCTCTACGGTCACACCAAACGCTGTACTCAAGGCGTAAGCAAAATCTGCCTCGAAGGAATGACAGAAGGCAAAAGAAGTAGAGGAAAACAACGTAAACGATGGCGAGACAACATTAGCCTTTGGACTGGACGGAACCTGATGTCGCTGAACAATGCGGTCAAAGACCGAAATTTATGGAGACAATTGTCACATGTTGATGCGCAATCCGCCGAAGGCGGAGAAGGCGAACGATGATGGGGAGGTTAATAGAGGTGGGGGCTTAATAGAGTATTTACGGTATTATTCAATAGTGGATATGTTAAACTATATTTTTAAATTTACTAGACTGAAATCGACTAGATACTCCTTTTGGAAATTATGAGGGATTTTTTTTCTCAAAGAAGCTTTTCTGCCTGGCAGCAATGCCTTTTACGTGATCTAGCACATGTTATCCATTTGGGATGACGAAAATGTCATCTCTTCAAGCACAACAATATCATTCCGAGTGATTTCACTCCCCCAATAGGATAACAAGTGCTGAAACGTGTTGAAGTCATTGCTGTAAGGCAGAAATATTAGGAACATTTGGTTGTAATTTTGTCCCCGTTTTGAAGTTTACTTTCAGGAGCTTTCTCGAGAAAATCCCTCATTATTTCCGAACGGAGTGACCATTTTCAGTCAGGTAAATTTTAAAACTGATTTGAACATGTCCAGCATTAAATAGCATGTTTGTCAATGTTATCGTCCTGATAAGCAGGGAGCAGGAGCCTCTCAAACGGGGATTATTTATTGATTCACCTAGTGGTGGAATGTTTCTACCTATTTGGTAACTTGGCACGAAATTAGAACGGATTCGACATCAGCTTGATCTGTAATAAGAGATCAGAGGTACTTACAATGAATTAGACTGATTTCAAGTTCATAGTTATCGCTATTGATAGAAAGATTGAACAAAATAGTGTTGTCGTTGTTGCATTTCGTTGTTGTTCTGTCGTTGTCATTGTTGTTGTTGTTGTTATTGTTATTGTTGTTGTTGTTGTTGCTATAACTAGAACTACCTCGTGAGTCTAAAGATGAATAAGGATTTGTAGAAATTCCCGTATCATACCCGGAGAAATATGACATTAAGCTTGATCCCATGGTATGAAGTCTCTGCAATGGACCTGTTAGCTAGTCTGCAAAAGAGTCTGGAGCGACTGACTCTTGTATTCATTTTGTATTGTACATTGTAAAATGCATTTTGTATTTTGTCGAATTTTCCAACGTACATAATTTTTCTTTGTACACTTGATCTATAACTTTACAATTTACCAAAAACACATTTCGAAAGATTAATACAACAGGGAGGATGACAACCCTGTGACTTTTCCAATTAACAAAGTATAGAGATACTAAAGGCTATACCAAAGTTTCTGTTGGTCTTTCCTTAATGAGAATGGGCTTCAATAAAGAAATGTAGATGCTCTGCTTGATTACAAAGAGAATAAACCTTCTTATGATAGATTTTGGGATAATCTTTAATCACATTGATACATTTACTATAACTTACATAATTCATTATGACCCAAGCCCTATCGCTGGCTAATTGAACCTTTCTTGTTCAAATGTAATAAAATGGTTGTTCAATTCAGACTCTTTTAAAGAATGGCTAATCAATGGATGGTCTGTTACTTTGATTTAGATATTAATGCTTAACCTCCTAATTTTACAGATGCCAACATAACTGCTAATGCTTATGCTGAAAGCCCTATCAAAAGTTGTGGAGCAAGTGGAGGTACCATTGTTTTGAAAGCCAAAACCGTGAGTGTGTATATTTCATTTTTGACTTTAGAAAGCCTCTTAGAAACCACTTACTTTTATTACAGGTGTAAATACATGACGTCCCAAAAAAGTATACAGATTTGGTTGGGTTCACCAAAGTGAATTCAGCTTTGATCAATGGCTAATCACTTTCAAAATGTTCCTCGATAGTTAACTTGAACGTTGATATCTCATTTGTTGGTGTTGGTGCTTTAAGAGCAGAAATATTAAACTGAGAAGCTCGAATTTGTATCCACCTGCAAACGAGAGAATTGGCCTTTCGGTTGAAGCAAATTCTTGAAGGACATCGAAATTAAAGACGGAAGTCAAAGAAAAATTAAGAAACTGCTTAATGGGTGACTGGAGAGGGGGGGGGTGGGGTGACTTCTGGCAAGCAGAATACAATAAGATCTAATATCGTTCAAATATCATCAAGGCTATCGTTAATTTCTTCTCTGTGCCTCAAGAATTCGTTTAGGCCAAGAAGCTAAAGCTCTGGTTTGCAGGTGGATGCAAAGTTAAGCTTTCAAGATTAATATGTCTTCTTTCAAAGCACCAATACCAACAGAAGAGGTATCTGTGTTCAAATAACTATCGAGGGACATTTGGAGAGTGATTAGCCATTAAATTCACATCGCTGGAGCTAACCAAATCTGTATAATTTCTTGTGACATCCGGTAGTCTTCCAGGCACTTTAAATCATTGAATAATAAGGTTGGTTTTGCGTCTAGTACGTGGTAAAGTATATTAATTCAGTAGTACAAGTCAAATTTTTTTAAAGAATTACTTCCATAAATATGCTCTAAATCATTACTCTTAAGATCTAAAGTTGGTCCTCATCACGCAAGGACAAGATGTGTTTTAAGCCGTCATAAAAATACAGTTACCAAAGGTATTACTAATTTTCTTTGGCACGGTGAAGAGTCGTAAAATACAAATGATGATAAGTAAACTGCGGAAAACATGTCTTTCTGCTCGCATTAACCATTTGAACGGAATATCTTTATTGTGGTACCTATGCAGTCCTTTTTTATATCCGATCGCAGTTACATTCAGGTAAATCCTTTTATATTGCTTGTCCTTGTTTCTCTCTTTATTCTAATTGTTTTACCTCAAAGTTGGTCCACACCAATTAGGACAATTTTACGCTGCTTTTGCCGACTCTAATGGAAGAATATTTGTCCCGGACTTTTGATTACTTTGCGGGAAGAAACTGTGGCCTATCGCGTCGTTTCATATTAAATCTTAACATTGTTAAGGGTGGCCTGCTACAGTTTCTTTCTGACAATTCTCTTTCAGAAATAGAGAACTGTAAACCATTGAACCTCTTAATTCAAAAGCGAGCTTACTCCAATGCATTATGTTTGTTGAAATCATTACTCTTCTGATAAAGATTTTCTTTATGAAATCAATTTTTAGCATTCATTTTATTAAAAGTCCTCTTTATATCGCAAGATACGAGAAGATCAAATTCCCTAGTACCTCCAGAAAACACTGGTGTTTTGCCATTATTAAATGATTACGAGGTCAGTCCTGGAAAATGTTTTGACCGCATCTCGCCGTGCAAGAAACTATGGTCCGAATATTGTCCAGCATGGATCAATTAATCCAATGCAATAAAATCTTGAGAGTGAAATGTGGCAATAGTTTCAATGAATAAACATAAATTTTGGTTTATGAATAAACTAAATGCCAATGTTCGAATACACCAGACGTATCAATCATAACCCTTCATCAGTTGTGGAAACGTCAATCCACCTGCTACTAAGACCACACCAGTGAAGGAATAACACAGAGCCTAAGCTTGATCTAAATAGAGGCCTGCATCATACTAACTGTAACTTCGACAAATCTGTTCTCATACAAAACGTACGGCCTCTCACAGCCCGAGCTAGCTCAAAAGAGTTGAGTAAACAACTGCACGCCCCTATAAACATAGTCGTGCCAACAACACATACGCAAGCGGTCACGTAAATCTACAATGAACCAATAAACGTTTTAATTACGTACCAATTTATCACTTACATTTTGACATATATCCCAGTAAATTTTCAAAACTACAACGCGCCTCCGCATCAGTAGTAGGCTTTATTGTATAGCAGACATAGCATAGCTTCCAAATCTTTAACTCCGCGCAAAAAGGTGGATGTAAAATTCTGTGATCTATTTCTTCTGTTTTGAGTGGCTTGAAACAAACTTTAGTTACTTGTCTTGAATTCTATCGTTGGACATTTCAGAAGTTTTGAATATTTTTCGAAATTTCATCGTATCTTACTTTTCAATCATTTGAGGATGTGACGTCATCAAATTTCTAAATCATAAACCAGATGAGTGACAGACTTTTGCTTGATACCATATTGTAGGCATTCATAATCTATGGTTTTTTTCGAAATTATTTCATGTTGCGTCTAACTGTTTAGAAATTACGATGGTTTTAAGTTTTTTTGAAATTTTTTCTTGAATTCTTGAAAAAGTAGAAAAACACTCTAATTTTGAAAATATTGAAGATTTCAGAAAAGTCCAACTTTTTTTTTTTTTTTTTTTTTTTTTAAGTTTCTTTGAAGTCATTTGGTTCAAAGAAATAAGTAACTGAATTTTACACGAACATTTTTAAAGATTTGGAACCTATGCTGGCAGACATTGTTCTATTCTACTGCGTTTTTGTTCTTGTTCATCATTGTATTTGGTCGTTTTGACGCCAGCCACGTTCATAATTCCTTCGTTGATGATTTCAACTTCTTTGTTTATACATTCTGCTAGAAATTTTACAATACATATTTACTTAATTACTATACTTACAAGCTACTCTACTCTACTACAAGGACAAGACCACGGGGAGCAATAACTATGTCTACCCACGTGGCTATAATTCAACCCACGTGGCTACAATATTTCAACTTCTCCCTTGTAATTTACAGCAAAGCATTCACCGTTAAGAATCATGGTTGAAATCATGCATAATATAGGCCAGGCGGAGAATGCGGGAATGGTCCCCCGACGGGGAAATATATGAGAACAAGTGAACTTGGTCAATTTTGGGGTGCTGTGTTCGAAAATCGTTGGTATACAGGCAATGTGTGGGGCCTTCAGTCTCGTTTTCATGATTTGAAGTCTTGTTTTGATGAAAAACGATCGATGCCTGATTGAAGCGAAAAACAAGGGAGACTTTGATATATAACGATGTCTTGCGCTATGTTGTACCAACTGCTGAATGAGAAAATTGATGGTATACTGTCAATGGGCGTGGCATGCAACCAACTTGATATCAGGGATTACAACTGCAATATCAAATCCACGAAAATGTCTGCGTATAAATGAAATTTTGAAGTCAAGTAACATGGTGGAAAAAATAAAGGTCATATTACAGACGCATGTCATTAATCCATTCCAGCCTGATTTTGATAAAGATGGATTGCTCAATTTGGTCTCAGGCTACCCAGCTCAGGAGAATGTGCGCAACTGCTTACTCGGGCTTGAATCAAGAGTAAAGGAGCAAATGGCTGAATTTCAAGACAGAATCTCAAAGGAATAATCCGAAACAGATTTTTCAGGTCAATCAAGAGAGAGGCCCTCAAGACCTTCAAGAACTTAGCCGTCCACACGAAGTTGAAGGACCATTGAATTTGAAAGACAAAGGAACTGACATTTCAAAGAGATCTATTCTAACAAGCACGGGACAGGAGTCGATCTTGAGAGTAAATTGTACAAAGCTGCCATGCTTGACCTAAAGATTGTAAGACATGATGAACTGCCATCCGCTGGAAAAATGAGGACATACTTGCTAGATCTTGAAGCTTCTATACGCAGTTTAGTTGGCACTGCATCAACAATAAGAGAATTAGCATCGAGAATAATGTCCACTGTTCTTTCTCAGTATACTACCATCTTCATAGTTCGTGATAAATACCGAGATAAATACCGGGACAATGGGATCAAAGGTGGAGAACCAGTCCTGATATGAAGGTGCCTTTTGGCTAGACCAATTTCTACAAAAATGACACCCTTGGCTAGACTAAATATCGAAAAACAATACCCCTGCCTAGATTTGTTTCAAAGCCATTTGAGTCAGCAGACATGAGATATCTCAAACTCGTTGGTTTGAACAAATAACTTCCCTTTTGTAAAACTGGGCTGGAAAATTTGCGCTTGATGTCTTATAGATTCATTTCCAATTTACGATTTAACTGCACATACAGACAAGAAACATTGTTCCAGAATTCATTCGTGTCTCATTTCCTCTATTAGAAAAACGAGCCTAAAATCTAGCCATTCGCCTTCCTATTGAGAAAAATCATTAAAATCCTAATAGTTTGCAATTTCCGATCATATAGAAAGTTAGAAAATTTGCTCCTAAAATCTTGCGCATTCGTTTCTCATTTAGGGCAAGTAATTTGCATTTGGTAATTTGCAATCTGCGAACAGATGTGCACTGCAAAGTCAGGTTCTAGAATCTTACGAAACCGTTTCCCTTTTCGAACAAAATAATTAGCACCTTATGATTAGTAATTTCTAAACATTTGTACACAACAAACTTTGTGCCTCAACTCTTACGTGTTTCATTTCCTCCTATTTTCTCATTAAGAAAAAAATTTCATTTACTGGTGTGTAGTTTTCCTATTCCAACAGATACAAGAAGGAAGTTTTGTACCTAAAGCCAAACCTTACAGAATCATTTCTCATAAGAAGAAATTAACTACTTGGATAAATTTGGAACTTTTCTGAGATCATGGGCAAAAATACTTCTCATGCAGTAATGGTAACGGTACACCGTTCCTGTTACTGTGTGAGTGAGATTTCAATCAAAAAAGCAAAGAATTTCTCGAATTCGAAAACCCCAGATCGAATTACAAAGTTTGCGCTGTTTCAGTCGCATGACTCATATGCGTCCCAACATGTCCTAATAAAGTCCCAAGGAAAGCAATGTCGCAAGTTGCAATAAAAATCGTAGCTTTTACTTTTTGTTTTGAAACTAGTTAATGTCTGGGACTCTTTTAAGGAAGATGGAATTGAATGTCATATCTTTGATCCAATAAATCGTGCATTTTCAATACCATACCTTGCCATGTTTAGCTTCGGTGCCAAATTATTTCTGCCACTGCAAAAGCTGTATGGTGTATCTTTCTCGATGAAGATTTGATGCATTTGAATTTTAAAAACTTCAGTAGCAAGCAACTGTAAACTTTTATGGTGAATAGACACTGTGTTTGCTTTCGTCAGTAATTCCTCGAAATTTGAACAGCTATCTTTGTATGCGATTCTCAAAGCTCTCTCTTGGATCTTGTTTATTTTCCTATTAACTGACCTATCATGGAACATCCAAGAAGTGGACAACAGCTAATTTGAGAAATAACGAAAGCATTCATCATAACCCTCAGTTTCTCGACATCCACATAGTTTGAAATACGTGCAAGTGCATGCAACTCCTGTCCAGTCTTTTTACAAAGTATGTCTACATGATTTTTGAAATCAAGGTTCCTATCCATGTTACATCCGAAAGCCTTTCCTCGACGGATTCTGGTATCGTAGTTGCACCAATATGCACTGATACGCCAGTGTTTTTCTCTCCAAAAATCAAGAGATTACATTTGTCAGCATACAGCTTCGTACTATTATCAAGAAACCACTAAGAGAGCCTTTGAGCATCTGTTT
>REGL01000214.1:264785-298376 GCA_004194395.1 Aurelia aurita complex sp. Pacific | reverse complement strand
TATAAAAAAAAAATGAGTGTAATACACAATTATTACCAGCCTTTGTAAGTACGCCTAAATAAGTAACATCAATTCATCTTCCTCTTCCCCACAGCAACACAAACAAGCTTATTCACAAGAAATGCTGTAAACACTGAAATTTCGCTTGCTCGAAGTCAAAGCTCAGTAAAACAATCTGCAAGTAATAGCATTTATGAATTGGAAGAGTCTTCTGCCAGATTTTTAACGTACACTAACGAAATAAGCTCAACTGCAGCACTAAAAGAAGTAATAAGTAACACACATTCAAGTATTGATGCCGCTACTGTCAGTATAAGACCAAGCGAAGTAGTCAATAGCAAAAGCCCAAGCACCGAAGCTTGGAGCATAACACCTGTATCATCAACGACTGTCAGTCTGAATCAAAGTGATGCTCTAGGTAAAGTAACTTCATATTAAAATGTTGCCTTGAATTGCGTACTTATTAATAACGTAACTGTAAAAGGAAATATTTAATGCCAGTAAAAATTTAACTGAAACTGGCAGCGTTAGCAAATAGCAACGTACAAATACATTTTAGTTAATTTCACTTTTTATTTGATGTCCCATTTTTCTTTCACTGCAGACTTTATGGTCTTAGGCGTGGAATCTTTGCAATGCTTTAAACTAAATGTGTAGAATGTTACTGCCCTATTCTTTTAGCTAATTTGCCCAAAGGGAGCTTCATTTAATTTGCCATCGGTCCAGAGAGAGCTTTTCAAATGCTCATTAGGGCACAGGTAGTAAATATAAGATTGCCACAGAAACTTTAACGTAAGAAACTCTGAGTATTCAAAATCTGATGATTCTAAGAAATTTCAGTGCTGGCTCAAATTTTTAGTTTTAATTAAAAACTACGTGTATTTCTTGCCTATCGTAGATTGAGCTGCACGAGTTCTTGGATTTCCTATTCGAATGGTTTTCTCTGCTCCCTGTTAATTCTAATATGACATCCCAAGTGACATGTCTAATCCCTTGCTTCGTAGCCTCTACTTCTATATATGTCGCAGCTAAGACTTCTACTCAAGCACTAAAAGAAAGATTTCAGAGCACTTCAAGCACCTTACATGGAGTAACTATCAGTGAAAGTTCTGTTTTGTCGAGTTGTGATAAAAGCTGGGACTTGAAGTGCACAGATTCTAATCTAAGTAAGCTTTGTATTGCTGATTTTAACATTCAAATATTCACTGTTTCCTTGAATAATCACTATAGACGACTAAACTTTGATCTGAAATAATACTTTACGGGAGGAAACTTTCTTGGGAAGAAACTTTCGCGTTTTTTGCGTTTTTGGCCGAAAAACACGAACAAGCNTTATTAATAACGTAACTGTAAAAGGAAATATTTAATGCCAGTAAAAATTTAACTGAAACTGGCAGCGTTAGCAAATAGCAACGTACAAATACATTTTGGTTAATTTCACTTTTTATTTGATGTCCCATTTTTCTTTCACTGCAGACTTTATGGTCTTAAGCGTGGAATCTTTGCAATGCTTTAAACTAAATGTGTAGAATGTTACTGCCCTATTCTTTTAGCTAATTTGCCCAAAGGGAGCTTCATTTAATTTGCCATAAGTCCAGGGAGAGCTTTTTCAAATGCTCATTAGTAAGAAAGAAACTCTGAGTATTCAAAATCTGATGATTCTAAGAAATTTCAGTGCTGGCTCAAATTTTTAGCTTTAATTAAAAACTCCGTGTATTTCTTGCCTATCGTAGATTGAGCTGCACGAGTTCTTGGATTTCCTATTCGAAAGGTTTTCTCTGCTCCCTGTTAATTCTAATATGACATCCCAAGTAACATGTCTAATCCCTTGCTTCGTAGCCTCTACTTCTATATATGTCGCAGCTAAGACTTCTACTCAAGCACTAAAAGAAAGATTTCAGAGCACTTCAAGCACCTTTCATGGAGTAACTATCAGTGAAAGTTCTGTTTTGACGAGTTGTGATAAAAGCTGGGACTTGAAGTGCACAGATTCTAATCTAAGTAAGCTTTGCATTGCTGATTTTAACATTCAAATATTCACTGTTTCCTTGAATAATCACTATAGACGACTAAACTTTGATCTGAAATAACACTTTACGGGAGGAAACTTTCTTGGTAAGAAACTTTCGCGTCTTTTGCGTTTTTGGCCGAAAAACACGAACAAGATTGTGTTTTTTGGTAGTGAGCCACCTTATCGCTGTTTCGTGATTTTGAAATTTTCAGTAGTGAGCCACCTTAAGTGCAGACCAACCTTAAGCGTAAACCTCCAACGAGAGCAACTAGTTTCTCTCGCTTAATAAAGCCTTTGGAAGTAGGCATTTCATGCTAACAACCCATTTTTGTCGATAACAAATAATTTTAACAAATATCAAGTTCAATTTATACTTTAAATGATAAACCATTTTAGCTTGAAAACTAACGACTGTAAACAATTAACTTATTTGACATATAAAGGGCAAGAAATCATAACTTACCGGATGTCCCCAAAAAAAGTACTCACTTTTGAAAAATCACCAAAATTCTATTATCAAATTTATCATGATTTTTTTTCTTTTAATCCCTTTTTCCAATGATCCAATTATATTTAAAGGTGATACAATTTTTGTTTTCATCACTTAAAAGGTTTGAAATAGCGCACTGAAAACCCTCATTCTGAGCTATACTCTTTAAGCAACATCGTTAATCTTGCATAAGAGCTATTATATTGAGGTTTTTCATTGTCCCTAATGTCTACGATGATACTTTGCGCTTCATTGTGACATTTATAACCAACTGGAAGCTTGATACACAAAAAGTTTTTGCAGTATGTTTCAAAACCAGGCAGCTATTAAAAGAGCTAGATTTTATTAGTTTCGAAAGCAATCACAAGAGTGCAATCTCTGGAAAAATAATTTGGTCTTTGATCTACTTGCCAAAAAAGAAATTTGAAGATCTGCCTTACAATAAATTGTTATTGATTTTTCAAACAAGAGTAATTTTTAATGGGATACCCGGTAGATAGTAATTCTTCAAGAACAGTTAATGCTCTAAACATTTAATATAACTTTATTGCGTTTGACACCAGATGTCATATATTAAATTAGTTGTGTCAAGCTGGACTTGGACGTCGATCTAAAATGCTTCTAACTAAATATTTACAACGATTTTGAGAATACTTCAGAACTAAAATACTTGTTTGCAATAATTGTTTAATTGTTTAATTTTTCGTTTTGTAAAGATTGGTTTAAATTAAGTGGTTTTTGAATACAATCCAAAATAAAATTAGAACTGAAATGTAATAAAATTAGTAAATAAATGATTTAAAAAGATATTAAATGATGAAAAGTAGTGTTTTGATTGATAAGATTATATTACCGGTATTATAATTCAAATTGCCTGTTGTTTATTTGTTTGTCAATACTGTTTAGATATAAACCTGTTACGTTAAAGTATATAAATGAAATGTAATTTAATGCTACATGAATAGACCTTGAGTTAACCCCCTGGTGAAGAGTTACGTAGAAATCGGTATTAAAGAGCCCCCAGGGTCCTTTGCGGGCACGCTACAATCTCAGACTGTCTGAAAATAAAATTTGGATCCAGTACAACTAAAGTTGCTTTAGACTAAAGTAAAGCTTTTCCACCAGTTCAACTGCTGCATTGCATAGCGCTCATTCATGTCATTCATGCTATAAGCTGTAGCATAGCGCATAATGCTTATAGCATAGCATAGCGCGTGAGCATAGCGCAGCATAATAAGCATAGCATAGCGCACGAGCATAGTGCAACATAATAAGCATAGCGCAGCATAGTGCTTATAGCTATGCTTATGCGCATTGCTGCTGCAGTGTCTATATATCCATGGTTTCCGCCTCGGCAAAATTTGATTTTCTGACAGTTTGAAATTTCAGCGTACCCGCAGAGAATCCTAGGTGACAATGGCTCTTTAAAGTGGCTCTGTCTCCAAATTTGTTTCAAAACAATTATTTGCAGTTTTTGAAAGGCAATGGCTGCGGTCATACTAGCTGTTTTTACCTGGTTGTATGTTGTATACCTTCAAAACAACGGGTTAACTACGCTATGATATGTGACCGCATTTCGCTTTCAAATGCAATGCTGTTACAGCGCTTAGATCCTGGGAGTTGATTTCATAGGAAAACTATCAGATTCAAAACAACGGGCAGAACAAGGTCCCGACCAATATTTTCGCGTTGTTTTAGAGAATAAACCAATCGCAGCTTTGCGTAGCTGTCACATGATACATCACATCGCTGCGTGACCGGGTGTCGTTGTACCGTTCTTATATTGCCGTGCTTTCTGGCGTCAAAAATAAATTGCAAGAAAATGACGCAATTCATATCATAACGGGAAAATACAGTAGTGTGACCGCAACCAATATCACACAAACTTTTCATCTGCTTTCAAAATGAAAACGTTTTTTAAGATAAATATTTTATACTTCACAGGAGAACAAACCAAACATTAATATCTCTTATGATTGCCAGGATATTAGTGGATTTTTGACAGTTATTTTTTGTGGTTTTGGTGAAGCCACCAACCAAACTCCAGAAAACGATGGACACGTGTCTAAAACAATGGTGTTCACAGACTTGTTTACAATTTGGTGAAGCAACCCCTTTAATCTTTGTAGTTGTTATATACAGTGTATGAAAACCATGAGCGATAGGACACCAAGAGTGTGTATCACTGTGAATGTTTTATCAGTAGCGAGCGACCTTAACCAATTGTTTTGTGTGTGTGTTTTAGCTTATTTTTACTTAGTAGTGAACCACCTTATTGCTGTTTCATGATTTTGAAATTTTCAGTAGTGAGCCACCTTAAGTTCAGATCCACCTTAAGTGACACTATTGAAATTTTAAAATCATAAACCAGTGTTATAAACTATACCCCTTCTTTAATTTCGGGCTGGGTCCGCTCCTGTCTCCTAAACATTTAGTATCCGCGTTTTTGAAGACTTGTACATCCTTTTGCTAAAACAGCCTAGTGTATTCACAGAAGAGAACGAGGAGAGGCAACAGTGAACATTTAGTTGACTTATTCAATACTTTATTGTTCATGGTAAATCATGAGCCTCCCCGATAAGTGGCAAATCATGCACCTCCCAGTAAGTGTTTTCATATTGTTCATGGCATTGGTACAGAAACGTATCAGTCCCGGTGGAAACTTTTGATAAATATTCTTTTCCTAACGCAGGCACGTCAGAACTGCAAATCAACCCAACACCATCATCAACTTACCGAGCCGTACAATCAACCTCTGTTATCATTCCCACAAAGAACACTGTTTCTCCAGAGGTAAGCTTCGACCTTGTTTTCTGAATGAAAAATTACCAGTTTTCTCAGGTGTCCCAGAAAGAAGTATACAGATTGGGTTGGGCCCAGTGATGAAACTTTGGCTTTAATCAATGGCTAATCATTTTTAACGTGTTCCTCGATATTTAACTTGACCAGAGATACCTTGTTTGTTGATATTGGTGCTTTGAGAGCTGCAATAACAATTTCAGGAGGTCAAATTTGCCTTCACATGCAAACAGAGATTGGGCCTTTTGGCCTAAGAAAATTCCTGAGCAATTTCCTAAGAACAAAGAAAGTGCTGCTTGAAAGCTACCATTTATTTAGCCTTTTCAGTGCTATAAATCAGCAACTACTCGTCCGATTGGCTAAAACAAGGCCTCAAACTTTAAGTTGAAGCCGATGCAGCTGTATCAAGAACAGAGCAATAGAATTTCCTCCTTAGCAGCCACACATATGGGCCACAATGTTTGCCCCATGTATAACACAGAAAGGCTGCCAGTAGTAATAAGGTATGGATTTTGTTAAGTTAAAAGGTTTTTCCTGCTCTTTCAGTTCAAGAAATTTACTGGTGTGGTGGTGAACAAACAGTCAACATTGAATGTATCACAGCAACTTTTTGATGCTGTTCAAAACACTTCAAGTATGACAGCGAATGATACCCTCATAGCACTAGATCTCATTGAACAAATGGCGAGCAGCTCAGTGTTTGTTCCAACTGACAGAAACGAAGGCGAAACTGTTGCTCGGGTATGACATGTTTATGTTACTTTTGAACTGAGCTTTCTCTATAATGAGATTCCACAGTCAAGTAAGAGAATGGTTGTCCGCTACTGGGTATAAGCTCTAAGACCTTGACAAGTTAAAGGGATTTGACGTAATTAAAGCTGGCTCGGGCCAAGTAAAAATGTGGTTTATTGTATTTGGCAACTTTCTCACGAACCATTTCATTGTGTAGCAAGGGAAACAATGAATGAGTGGGCGTTTTCTTTAGCCTATATATAACGACCATTCGATATAGCTACATCGATTTCATTTCACATTGACATTCAACTGCACATTCTTTTGGGAATATCTTGATTTTCCAATAAAAGGCTACATATTACTAAGGGAATTCTCCCTTTATAAAAGTTCGTTCTTTAAATTTCCCAATAAATTGACGCATCTGGTATGCGGGTTTTGCGGTATCTTTCTCTTTCTATATTGACAGAATATCCTAAAGAGCTGTGCTAAAATTGCCAAAGTCAGTCATGAATCGGAGAGTCACGATGGCACAGCAACAGTGAGTATATTTTGTAGCATGGTAAGATTATTATTAAAAAGGCAAGTCCGGGGTTAGTATGATTGATGATAAAATACGAGATATTACTGCTATGAATGATTTATGATACTTTTTTCCACTATTTTTTTCGCCTTCTACTTGTGAAATTACGTATTCAAATAAGCAATTTGAACGAAGTGACGTCATATCACGCAAACGAAAACGAGGCTGTGCGATTGTTTTTCGCCTCTTTATCGCTGCAAACCTCTTTATCGTGTTCTCGTACCATTTTCAATGCGTGAGTAATGGATAAAGAGGCTAGCAGCAATTAAGAGGCGAAAAAACAATCGCACATCCTCGTTTTCGTTTGCGCGATTTGACATCACTGCGCTCAAATTGCTTATTTGAATACGCAATTTCACAAGTAGCAGGCGAAAAATAGTGGAAAAAAGTATCATGCATCATTCATAGCAGTATTATCTTGTATTTTATCATCAATCATACCAACCCCGGACTTGTCCTTTAAGTCTTTCATTTAATGTTGGCTAAGGAATTGTAGCTATGATTGCTAATGGAGACCAAGTATTCGTGATGATAAATACAGTATTGTAAGAAAAATACAATTTACTATCAAAAAAACTTAAACTAGGATAAAGCATTTCATATAATCTGCAGTTGNATTTGAATACGCAATTTCACAAGTAGCAGGCGAAAAATAGTGGAAAAAAGTATCATGCATCATTCATAGCAGTATTATCTTGTATTTTATCATCAATCATACCAACCCCGGACTTGTCCTTTAAGTCTTTCATTTAATGTTGGCTAAGGAATTGTAGCTATGATTGCTAATGGAGACCAAGTATTCGTGATGATAAATACAGTATTGTAAGAAAAATACAATTTACTATCAAAAAAACTTAAACTAGGATAAAGCATTTCATATAATCTGCAGTTGCAGGCTCAGGGCCGTAGGAAGCAGCTTCGGACTGGGGGGGGGGGGGCAATTGTTCTTAAAACAATAGAGAACAATACATCTAGTTAATGCTTGTGACGTAACACCATTGTTCTCAAAATTATTGGGGGGATTGAGCCCCCCCTGCCCCCCGCTTCCTACGGGCCTGTGCAGGCTTGACATTTATGGACTTTTACAAATCTTTTGGATATTTAAATGGAATCTGAATTTTTCAGTTCAGGTGGTAGTGTCTCTCATACTTTTCCCCATAAATCTGACCGTATCGATACCAATGCAAATTATTTTCTCCTACGGTAGTAGAAGGTTATCAAAACACGTAAGATTGTAAAGCATTTCTTTACCCTTGACATGTCTCTCATCATANCAATAGAGAACAATACATCTAGTTAATGCTTGTGACGTAACACCATTGTTCTCAAAATTATTGGGGGGATTGAGCCCCCCCTGCCCCCCGCTTCCTACGGGCCTGTGCAGGCTTGACATTTATGGACTTTTACAAATCTTTTGGATATTTAAATGGAATCTGAATTTTTCAGTTCAGGTGGTAGTGTCTCTCATACTTTTCCCCATAAATCTGACCGTATCGATACCAATGCAAATTATTTTCTCCTACGGTAGTAGAAGGTTATCAAAACACGTAAGATTGTAAAGCATTTCTTTACCCTTGACATGTCTCTCATCATAGGTAACAGTTTTGGAATATGTGAAAAGTTACAGCGTTTTCTTCAAGCATCCAAAAACTACAGTAGAATTCAAAATAATCTGCTAGTATCTCGATGCAAATTTTCGAACAAGACTACTGCGCTGCTGCGAAAAAATACTGGATGCAGCGAAAAAAGTATCTACCGGGTGTCCCAAAGTGATGCATTATCGTTGATTGCTTATATCTCTATAACCAATGAACTGATCTTCAAAAAATTAATTTTATCCGATTGCCGAAAGGCTAAATTGTATTTGAGGATGACGGCTGTGGTTCAAGCCGATGTTTTCATGTCGAAAAGAAGATCAATAAAGCTGCTCAAATTGAAGCTTTAGATAGCATGAAAAAGAAACGACCTTCTTCGCCAGTCAACATTTCAGATGTGTTGCTCAAGGCTGAACTTATATGTCATTCATATAATATATGGCGTTCAGAGAATACGAATTCAGTTAAAACTGAGTTCAGAGAATACGAATATGAGTTCAGCCTTTTGTATCCTATCTAAAATGTTGACTGGAAAAATAGGCCGTTTCTTTCTCATGCCATCTAAGGCTTGAATTTGAGCAAGATCGATCTTCTTTTCGACATGAAAACGCCATGGTAAAACTGCAACCAACATCTTAAAATACTAAAAAGAAACGACCTTCTTCGCCAGTCAACATTTCAGATGTGATGCTCAAGGCTGAACTTATATGTGATTCATATAATATATGGCGTTCAGAGAATACGAATTCAGTTAAGACTGAGTTCAGAGAATACGAATATGAGTTCAGCCTTTTGTATCCTATCTAAAATGTTGACTGGAAAAATAGGCCGTTTCTTTCTCATGCTATCTAAGGCTTGAATTTGAGCAAGATCGATCTTCTTTTCGACATGAAAACGCCATGGTAAAACTGCAACCAACATCTTAAAATATAATTTAGCCTTTAGGCAATCAAATGAAAGAAAGTTTTTGAAAATCGGTTCATTGGTTATTGACATGTAAGCAATCAAACAATAATACATCATTTTGGGACACCCGGTATACTTGCCAACGTAATCGTCATGATATCCAGGGAGCAGTAGCATAGGTTCCAAATCTTTAAAAAGGCTGGTGTAAAATTCAGTGACCTATTTCTCTTAACTGAATGACTTCAAAGAAACTTTAGCTACTTCTCTAAAATTCTACCGTTGGACTTTTTTTTAAATCTTCAATATTTTCAGAATTAGAGTGTTTTTCTTCTTTTTCAAGAATTCAAGGAAAATTTTCAGAAAACCTTAAAACCATCGTAACTTCTAAACTGTTTGACGTATTATGAAATAATTTCAAAGAAAAAACCATAATTGATGAATGCCTACAATATCGTATCAAGCAAAAGTCTGTCACTTATCTGGTTTATGATTTAGAAATTTGATGACGTCACATCCTCAAATGAGTTAGAATATAGAAAACGCTGTCATTTTGAAAAATAGTCAAAATTTCTGAAAATTCCAATGGTAGAATTATAGCTAAGTATCTAAGGTTTCTTTCAAGCCATTCAAGCAGAAGAAATAGGTCATTGAATTTTACACCCACCTTTTTACACCGAATTAAAGATTTGGAACCTATGCTGGGAGCAGCTGCCTTTCAAACGGAGATTGATACTTCTTCACTCACCAGGTACTACCGGGTGTCCCAAAAAAGTACTCCTGTTTGAAGAATCACCAAAAATTTATTATCAAACCTTTGATGAAATTTTCTTTTTGAATTGCTTTGTCAAAGACCCAAAGATGTTCATAGATAATAAAATGTTTGCTTTTGACACAGCTAGGTAGAACATTTACGCGTTGAAAAACATTATTTTGAGCTATAGTTTTTAAGCAAATACTCAATCGTGCCTTGGAGCCACAATTTTCAAATTTCTATCATCATTAAAGTCTCCAATGATAGTGTGCATTTCTTTCTGTCGTTTATGACCAAACTAGAAGCTTTACATGCACAAAGAAATTGATCTGGCAATCATCAGATCTTTTTTGCAGTATGATTCAAAACCAGATAGCCCTAAAAAGAACTAAATTTGCTACTTCTTAAACCAATTACAAGATCAGCTATATCTTGGAAATAATTTGGTTCAAGATCTACTAGAAAAAGAAAGAAAATTGGAAGATCGGCTGTGTAATCAATTTTTGGTGATTTTTCAAACAGGAGTACTTTTTTTGGACACCCGGTATATGGAAAAACATTATGCAACTAAATGGCTTTGGCCTGAACCATTAATCATTTTCAATTTGTAGGAGACAGTGCCAAGAATCACAGAAACATTAGAGAGCTTTGGAGAGGGCATTGGATCCATTCTAGAGAAAAATGAGACATTTCTGATCCAAGATGAGACTATTGGTAATTCTGCATCATTTATTGACTTTTGATATCTATGATGACATGAATAGATCATTCAAAGCCATCCACTGGGTTTCCTTAAAAAGATATAAACGGATTTGGTTGACTCCAGCGATGTGAATTTTCAATCAATGTCTAATCACTCTAAAGATGTTCCTCGATAGTTAACTTTAAGTTATTTAACTTAACTAACTTTAGTTACAGTTAACTTTATTTTAGGGCCTATTTAAATGATCCTGCTTTGCTAGATAGTTAACTTGGACATAGAAACCTCGTTTGTTGGTATTGGTGCTTTGATAGCAGGCATGATATTCTTGAAGGCTCAAATTGTCCTCTTCCTGCAAACCAGAGCTTCAGCCTTTTTGCCTTTTGGCACAGCGTGTAAATGAACGATAGCCTTGATAAAATTTGAACGATATTAGATCTTGTGTTGTTCTGTTTTCAATAAGTCACCCCCCCCCCAATCACCCATTCGGCAGTTTCTTAATTTTTCATTAATTTCAGTTCTTAATTTATGTGCTTCAGGAACTTGCTTAGCCCAAAAGGCCAAAGCTCTGGTTTGCAGGTGGACGCAAATTTGAGCTTTCAAAATTGATATTTCTGCTCTTAAAGCACCGTACCAACAAATGAGGTGTCTATGTACAAATTAACAATTGAGGAACATATTGAGAGTGATTAGCGATTAATCAAAGCTAAAATCACATCGCTGGAATCAACTAAATCTGTATACTTTTTTTGGGGCACCCGGTATACTTTTTGAGAAAACATGGAATGATTTTCAAGAACATATAGTTTATAAATGTCTACAATTGATGTATATGGTATCAAGCATATGTCTTTCACTCTCCTGCTTTACAATTCCGAAATTTCATTTCCTCAAACGAGTTGAAATACGAAATACCCGGTAATTTTGAGAATATTGCAGATCTCAGAAAAGTCCAACGGTAACATTGTAGAAAATTAGCTGAAGTTTCCTCAAGCCTTTCAACGAAGAGAAGATGTAATTGCCATTTTAAGGATTGGGCACCTCTGTTTTGATTGAAGTAAATCAGTCGTTTGGAAGTTCTAGAAAATTCGAAGAAAAGATGCAAATTAAATTAAAGAAAATGGAATAACGTGGACTTTTTCTTTTCCCATTCCCCCCCAAGCGCCCTTTATCTTTTGCATTTTCATTGCTCAGTCGACTGATGAAAGAAAGTGAGACTTGAACAAGTCCAGGAATAACGTTGAACCGCTAATAAACATTTATGAAAAACGAACCTAGGTAAAACTAATGAGAGTTCAAACATCGCAAATTATGTACATGGCTCTTAAATAATGGATACTTTTTCTTCACCATCCGTTATGTCTCAGCGAATGTAGACACACTTAGGAACTAGTTATTCGTTTATAATGTTGTCTTCCACTGCCATTGTCTTATTGTGTTGAAATTATTTTTTAGCATTTGAAGTTACAAATATTGACACTGAAACACCAAAAGAGATGTCATTTCCTGTATCCGCAAAAGCGAAACAGAGGCTTGATAATAATGTTACTATTCCAAAAGAAATATTTGCATCGGCACCAGGTAAAGACATTTTACTGGTTATCTCATTTTGCTTTGAATTTAAGAGATATTTTCACCAGCTAGAAATGATAATTAGTCTACTAGAGAGCCTTGGGTGACGTTGTCGAATCCTACATGCAAAAAATACAGCTACTGTGCCACTCATTGCAGGAAAGGACACGTGGTCAGCGAGTGACACTTACAATCAACTAAGGAATTAAACGCAAAAGAAAAATGACAGTTGAAAGAAACGTAAAATGAAAAGCCTGATCGCTCAGCAGAATTGAGGCTGTTTGATAAAACGGCTGATTGGAAGCCACCGGCCCGACCTGGATCCTTCGAAACAGAGAAAGAATTTGTCCTATGTGTTCCTACAGTTACCAATTAGCAATGTCTGGTTGGATGGACATGGTTGCCTAGCAAGACCAACTTCCCCTATTTTTATAAGCAACTAAGAACTTGAGCCACTTCTGAAATTTTCTTAAAATGATCAGATTAAAGTTTCTTACGAGTTTCCTGCGAGCTTCATGGCGATCTCCATGTTCGCGTACTGTTCCATCGCGAGCATATTGAAGCAAGGTTTTTGAAGCCTTTCCCATCTTTAGACATTACTCGAGTATCTTCCGAGTAATATGATCGCAGGAGAAAGGTAAGAATTTAGAAAAATTATTCTAAGAACTTCACTGTTTAACATAAGTTGTTGCCTAAAAATATTTTTCCCAGTGCTGGAGTTCCTCGACTTTTTAGCAGCCTGATGTCTGGGAGCTGAATTTCTTATACGAAGTTTCTCACAAAATATACTTCTGTCTAGCAAGGACTAATTTTTTTAAAACAAAGGATACAGTTGTGTTTAGGACAAGCGATTCAACAGCCTCAAGAACAGATTTCACACCTTCAACGCAGCCGATCGTAATGTTTTGCTTTCTCTGTTTATTTTGATTTGATTAAGTGCACTCAGAGGTGTGAAATTTATTCTTCAGAAAGGTGAATCACTTTGTTTCTTCGGAAACCTGGATCTTTTGTTTATAAATTTTGATCTTGCTGGTTTGTCTATCAATTCTATATAAGTAGAGGTAGTTTCATAATGGAAGGGCGAGTAGAACAAGGACAGATTTTGTAACACAATAGCATGACTTGCTTTTGTTGACAACTGCATTCAAAGCGATTTGCGATCGCGGACAAAGGAAATTCCCTCAACCAGTAATGCAAAACAAACAAAGCCGCAAAAGTTTCTCTGAAACCCAGGTAACTATCGCGCTTGTTGTGCATTCCAGACATTGTTTTTAAGAGCAAACTTGAGCAGATATCGGAAGAAGAAATATATACCACATCTACCACTAGCATTTCATTTCTTTGCTTCAGAAGCTGAGCATTAAGTGTTCTATTTACACCCATGAAAATAAGAGAATTAAATCGCTTCCCAATCGGCTTTTGAACAAACAAGTTAAATGCCTGAGGTAGAAGTTTAAATGTATCCTTTATCTTTTGATCAATGCTCATATTTGCTCTTGAAATCAATTTCTGAAATGCACAACGAGCGAGCAACCTACCTGGGTTTGAGAGATACTTTTGTCGGCTTAGTTTGCTTTGAATTATAGTTTGGAGTATTTCCATTGTCTACGATCGTTAATCACTTTGAATTGCGGTGGCAATCAAAAGCAACTCATGCTATTGTCTTACAAAATATGTCCTTGTTAGGTAGATGTGCATTTTGATGTCACTATAATCGGTCATACTGTTCCTATGTTATTGACAATTTTGCTTGAAAACTGTTTCTGCAATGCGAAGTATGGAAAAGGGTTAAATAGGCTAATTCAATTTCATCCACTTTCAGCTTTAGAATAATAACTAGATTTGCCTCATTTATTTTGTAGCGATGAATATCAGATTTTGCCACGAAGGAATAAATTTCTAAGTTGGTTTCAAATGACATATAGATGCAATTTTTATACCTATTTTACTTACCTATTTTACTTACCTTTTTCTTTCAGTGAATGTTAGTGTCATCCTGGTCATTATGAATATCAATGGCACATACAGTAAGAGGTGAGTCTTCGTTTTTTGTATTATCACATTTCCTTGCTCCTTGAATATTTTTTCGAGTACCTCAAGATCTTATGTTGTCTTTCATGGTCAAGAATGCATTATGATGTAAACTTGAGAAGAAAATTTGAAATTATGTCCTTAGGAAAGTTTTCACCTTGCATTAATTTTATTTTCATGTTATATTCTTTAACCACGGTAAAGATGCTTTTCACAAGTCTGGGACAAAAATTTGAATTTGCATTTTAATACGCTACAAAACTTTAACCTGAAGTTAATACATTTAGTCATAATTCGAACTCGAAGTTTGAATGCATGTAAACTTCAGGCCTTTACAAAATTCACACTTTTAAAGTCTTGCAGGCCTTTAAATATCCTAAAAAATTCCTTGCAGCAATTCTTTGAATGGATCTTCAGTACAAACAATATCCAACATCATATCCATTCGATTAAGCAGTGGAAAGCTCCATTCTTTAACGCAGCCAATCGTATTGCGCCATAAAGTTCCAAAACAGGTATGAAATGCAGTATATAGTCTACATCTTTCTTTTTAGCATAGGTTCCAAATCTTTGAATTAGTGTAAAAAGGTGGGTGTACAATTTTATAAGCTATCGTAAAAGCTCTATTAAGCCCGGGGGGCTTATTTAACTTTGCACAATTCCGAGGAGGGGGGCTTAAAATAGTGCATGACTTATTAGAGAGGGGGGCTTAGTCACAAATTCAAGTGACAAGGATATCTATGATAACTTTTCAGTTCTGTTACCTCACATTTTGCGGATTCAACATACAGTAAAACGAGTCAAATACATAAGTACGACACAGTTTTATCCCAAACCATATCGAACGTTAACATAAAGACTTGTTTAACTAAATAAATGGAAAATCTTTGGTAAGTCATGGAATTTGATGTAAATATAGGTGGGCTTAATAGAAAGGGAGGTTTCTTTATAATTTTGGCTCAGATGGGAGGGACTTATAAGAGAGAGGGGCTAACTGTAATTTTCACGGTATTACCTCAGCTGAAATTTGATGACCATACAAAAGCCCTCTGTCAGAAAGCGAACAGGAAAGTGAGTGCTTTTTCGCGCGTGGCTCCCTATCTGAACCAAGAAAAGGGTAAGATCCTCTATAATACATTTATTATGTCTAATTTCAATTATTGCCCTTTGATCTGGATGTACCATGGGAAGANGTCAAATACATAAGTACGACACAGTTTTATCCCAAACCATATCGAACGTTAACATAAAGACTTGTTTAACTAAATAAATGGAAAATCTTTGGTAAGTCATGGAATTTGATGTAAATATAGGTGGGCTTAATAGAGAGGGAGGTTTCTTTATAATTTTGGCTCAGATGGGAGGGACTTATAAGAGGGGCTAATGTAATTTTCACGGTATTACCTTTATTTATATTTTGATAGTAAAATTTTAGACCATGATTTTTATACTAAATTTTTTGAAAAATCTAGTATAAAAATTATCCCTTATTTGAATGGCTTGAAAGAAACTTTAGCTACTTTGCTATCATTCTACCATTGGACTTTTCACAAATCTTGAATAAGTTTCCAAATTACAGCATATTTTGAATTTCGAATATCTGAGATATGACGTCATGAAACTTCTAATTCGTAATCGAGAGGAATGAAAGACTTTTGCTTGATACTAAATTGTAGACATTCATAAACCAAATCTATTTTGAAACTTTTATTTGGTTCCTTAAAAAGTTTAGAGACACGATGGTTTTAAATTTTCACATTTTCCGTGAATTCTTAAAAAAGGAAAACGCTCTAATTCTGAAAATTTCAGAAAATTCCAACGGTAGAATTATAAGGAATTGGCTCAAGTTTCTTTGAAGCCATTCCTTTCCAGCAAATACAGTACCGGGTGTCCCAAAAAACGCAACAGATTTGAAAAATTCTAACACAACAGTTTCATATTCATTATTAAACAAATATTTTTATTCAAATCTGCAATAATTAGATTAAATTTCGACATATTTTCCAGTATATTTGGCGACTTGGTTGTAGAGTTAAAAATCAGCAAACTTCAAAATTGCCCCTATGTCAAAACCAGAGCTGCTGCATTAACAATATTGGTGAATTATAATGTCAAATTATAAAACATGAAAATCCCTGCAATTCTTGATCATTGCTGACAAAAACCAAGCATACAAGTTAATCGAACATTAAAATGACACTTTCATAAAAATATCTGTCCAAACACATTTGTGCTACTCAAGTGTCAATGATGGTTCCTTACTTTTTCTAAAATGTTTGACCAGGCTATTAGAGTTATACTTTCAATTAAAAATAACACTGAGAGCTATCTCGAGACTGGATAACTCGGGAATTAGTAAGGGATCCATTTGTTACAGTTTCCTAATCAAGTTATGTGCTTATAATCCTGTGAAGTTGCAGACAATGCCATGTTCTTAATTTTGCAGTATACTTTGCACCAATGCTGGTAGCTCTGGTTTTGCCCTGACAGCAAATTTGATGTTTGTTGATTTTTAACCCTGCAACCAAGTCACCAAACGATTCTGAAAGATATATCAACATTTAATCTAATCGTTGCAAATTTAGATAACGATTATCATTTGATTATTAATTTGAAACAGCTTGCGTCATAGTTTTTCAAATCTGTTGCGTGTTTTTGGACACCCGGTAGGTCATAGAATTTTACACCAACCTTTTTAAAATTTTGGAAGCTGTGCTTTCCTTGTCACTTCTAAACATATTCAACATTGGTAGTTCTTTAATAGAAACATTGTGCTCCCCATAAACCTTTGCCGTCTCACAGTGACTTTCATGCAGTATGAATATGATTTGGCCAAGCAATCACGAGGCTGTATTTTCTTGTCAATTCTGAAAATAATTGAAGAATTAGGAAAGCGTTGTTCCCTGTTCGTTGTTCTCCCACTATTGTGTGTTGGAATCGTGCAACGGATCATGGGAAGCTCAGAAATGTATCCTAGTTCGTGCATTGTGTCCTTTTTGGTTTTTGTCACCGTGTAAGTTATGCCAAGTTGTGCTGCCACTACGAAGTTCTCCATGGCAACATCCAGCCGAAAGAGATTAATCCTTTCCTTCATCAGAGTGAATAAGCATTTACAAATACCCCACTAATTAGCATCGTAGATCCCCAAGAACAGAGAAATCAGAGGTGGATATTGGCAATCTCGCAGGTACATTTCCTTGTTCATATTCTGCGCTACAGTAAAATCCTGCCTCCAAGAAACCACCTTAAAAGAAACTCAAAACCTGAAATGTTTAAAGGATAACAGAGAAACAATTTGGGCAAATAACAGGCTTCGTTATATCATTAAAAATATGTTCGTTGCGTGTGGTACTATGTAATTGAACAGTAATATAATGAATAAATGATTTAAGTACCAAAAATAGCTTAGATTTTTAAAACACATCATGCCACCAATATCTGATAAATAGTCAACCTAGTTATAGGGATAGGGTTAGGGGTTTTGGTTATTAAGGAGAATAGGCAGAGGTAAAAATGTAGGTTCCTTAAAGGTGGGACTTTGCTGTAGTCTTATTTGAAAAGGAATTGTCTGTATCATTTCTAAGTACCTCGTTTCTGTCCGCAGTTATGTTGTACGGGGCGGCCCAAAAAAGTAGTAAACCGAGGACATCTGTAACTTGTTCGTAGAATAGAGTAATCGAAATCAGTGATTCACACATTGTTTAGTAGCTAAATGACTTGGCTGCTCCTTTACAATTTTTTTCTATTTTGATCGACATTCTAGATTGGCAAAAATAGTTATTTAATTGATCTAGGCGATTCCAAAAACCGTGGAATTCATCAAAAACAAGGGATAGATTTTGATCAGCAGTGGTTCAATGATGCAAAGCATATCACCCTGGAAATATGCAACTCAGTTTGGATTGGATGCAGTCGAACAATTCTCTTGTGGTATCAGAATATTCCTCAGATGAGAAATAGAAAACTGATCTTTTTTATTTAGAATCGTTTGCATGTGCTGGGAATTTCAGTTGTTCTTGCCTATTCCCAAGCTATCGTTAAACGCATTCGTTGTTGTTTCGTGCTGATCAAGTCGATCCCATTTTTGATGACTTTCAACGGGTTTTAGATCTGTCTGGTTGAACCCAATCCTTATTTCGCAAATTGGCGATGGCGATAGAAGTAGCAAAAACGATCGGGCCAGTCATTTAGCTACTATAAACGTCCGAACGTCCGAATCACTGATTTCAGTTGATTTAACAGCATTGTTCTTTGATGCATTCTACGCAGCATAAATTTATTTGGGAGCACCTGCAAACAATTCAGTTAGACCGCAATCGTTCCGTTCCATGTCATTCCGTTCCGAAAAATAGAACGCCCAGGGGTTGCGTTCACCTGGGAACGCTTCAAGTAACATTGCTCCGTTCCAAAAAGTGGAACGATAAAAGAATAATACGAAAATTGGAACGATACACAATCGTTCCGTTTCGTTCCCGTGTGAAAAGGCAATGAGGTTAAGAACTGGTCCAAAAAACGGATAAGATTTTTCCCAATGCGCAAGCATGGATGTTGTTGTTGCTGGAAAGAATGGAAAGAACTGATGAAACTGTGCAACAGAACGATTGCGTTCCCGTGTGAACAGAAACAAAAACCGATACACAATCGTTCTGTTCCCATGTGAAGAATCAATTTTTGCGTTCCAGAAACGGGAACGAAGATGGAACGGAACGATTGCGTTCTCATATGAACAACGGGACCTAAGATTCATTCTCTTTTCGTGCAGCAAATCTTCTTCTCGCAGTGGCTGGTCCTACAAAGGCTGTTCATCAACAAAGAAAGGAGACAGTCTTGAAACAAAGAGCAGTCACATGACTAGTTTTGCTGTCCTGATGAGTGTAAAGAAAGTTCCAGTAAGGCCTTGTCTTTTTGATAGATACGTAACGAGCCATTGTCACGTGGGGTCCTTTGCAGGCATGCTACAATTTTAGATTGTCTAGAAATCAAGGTTGGCCTAAACTGAAAAAAGCATAAATCCACTGTAGTGGAACTGATATAACAGTTTGACCAAGGCAAAACATTTCTGCCAGTTCAACTACTGCAGTGTGTCTGCATAGTTTTCGCTGAAACCATATTTGATTTTCAGACAGTTTGAAACTTCAGTGTGCCCGCAGAGGGTCCCTCGGTGACAACGGCTCTCTAAAGTGAAACCTGGGCTAAAAGGTGTGGTCTATAAATTGGACCAGGGTCTATAGAACCTGATTGGACAAGAGAAATGTGGACACGCAATTGTTTTCATTGGCTTTGCATTTTTTGGTCATATTGGATTATCAAACACAAATAGGTTATTTTGAAACTTAAATTTTTACTCAGGTGATCCATTTTGATGCTGCGTATAATCTTGCGATGTTTCCCAAAAGGGGGTAACAGACAACCTTACATCCTTCGATTGAGCTCTGCTTATTGTCCAAACAAGCAAGCAAACTAATTATAAAATACATCTTTAGGAAAAGATGAAAACACTGTGTCAAGTTCTGAGGATTTACCGTGACCTCTTATCTCATCGTTGAATTTCTCGACGATTTTACTGTAATCGTTTAGTAATAATTTGAAAAAAAGCACAAGAATATATTTCAGAGATCAGACACAATATCAAATTTTGACGATTTTTAGAAAAGTGCAAGATTTGTTTACTGACCCTGTATATTAGCCGTCGGCACCTTGTTATTGCTGCCATTGGCAATAACCTGATATATTACGACCAACGAATGGATATATTACCACCATTTGTTGAAATCACTGATTTTTCAAACGATTTTCTAATGCACCTCTTATTATATGGTGACCAAGACCTTTCTAATGACCAAGATAAAAAAATATTTGAACTGACTATACGATTCACCCACAATACTGGTCGGTTTGACTAGGATTATATCAAACTTCAGTCACATGCCATGCAACCACCAAGTGCCTTGAAGTAAATTTTCTTTTCGTTTGTAAATTCTGTCTTACATTTGATGTCAGGTATCCTATCCAAATAAAATGAGCAGAAGAGTTTGCTCGTGACTTTTTTTGGGTTATTACAGCCCTAACCTGATATCTGATGTTAGACANGACCTTTCTAATGACCAAGATAAAAAAATATTTGAACTGACTATACGATTCACCCACAATACTGGTCGGTTTGACTAGGATTATATCAAACTTCAGTCACATGCCATGCAACCACCAAGTGCCTTGAAGTAAATTTTCTTTTCGTTTGTAAATTCTGTCTTACATTTGATGTCAGGTATCCTATCCAAATAAAATGAGCAGAAGAGTTTGCTCGTGACTTTTTTTGGGTTATTACAGCCCTAACCTGATATCTGATGTTAGACAGACTCTAGTACAGTACTTATCGTTTTTCTTTTCTAATCGTATGTAGTATTTATGTAAAATTGTATGTAGTTCAGCTTTTTTTGCAAGGCCATGGGGTAGTCATCACCTTTTACTCCTCATGGTATCGTCCTTGTAGTATTGTAAAGTAGTTTGTAGGTAGAATATTGTAAATTTTAAATGGAATATAAAGAAAAGCAAAACAAAACAAAAACAAAACAAAATAACCTGATGCATGATCTCTTTTTAGATTGCTGAAGTACACACAAAGGCCTTGCTGCTGATCACATACATTGGTTGCGGAATTTCCTTGTTTGGTTTATTGTTGACATTTGCTACTTTTGTCACATTAGAGTAAGTTGTTTGCATTCTCACTGAATTTGAACGTTTATCTTCATATTAAAACAGGTATTTTCATATCTGATGCCTACTACAGTCTAGCTTTTGCCGTGTTTATACTTATTGATACCTACCAATGCGACACATATGCGATAGATTTTGTGATACAGTTTAAGACTTGCTGTGGAGAAGCTCTTTCGTTCGTTGATCTACTACCTTTGCGATGTACGATACTATGGAGAGCAAACGACAATGACTTCCCCCATTGTCAGTACATTGCGATATGCAACTAAATAACAACTATAAAACACTAAAAATGCTACGCATACGATTAAGTACCGAGAAATACTGGAACTGTGTCACATTGGATGTTGGGCCAGCATAGACGCATAATGCCAAGAGTGCAATACCGAAAGTACAACAACGACAACGATTGCTACCACCACTGATCCCCTCCTTGGTTTCCATTGCTTAATTATCTACGACTGACAAGTCCACCTTCAATTTAAGATATTTTGCTGGAAGATTGATGCATTGAACATGAATCTATTATTCACGTTCGGGGATAAATTACGACTGGAAATTTTGAATCTACGAGTGTAAAAAGACAAACATTTTCCAAAGGCAAATCGAAAACAACTAACTAACAACACCTGTCGTAGCAACATACGTTACAATTGATTATCCATGAACTTCTAAAAACGTGCATTGCTCTCAGCAACGCATGAAATAGTTCTGTACGTGTTTCTTCATCCAAATTGGCATTGTGTAGGTGTCTTGCTGTGCTGGAAATGGCCTTATTCGCCTCAAATTAATACTAATTATTATCACTAAGTCTATAGCATCTGCAATAGCTTCGTGCTAGGGCTTCGATCATTTTGCCTTTCATATTTATCTTTTTACTCTTTGAATACAATGGACCTTCACTGAGCCCTGAACGTTGGGTAAAAATCCATATAAGGTGAAGGTGAAAATGGAGTTGCTCTTTTAGGACCAAATAAGGAACACCTAAGTGGTGTGGTTTTACCTGGGATCGAACCCTGTCCACCTGACTTTTCTAGCTGCAAAGTCAGTGGATTACACAGCTGCGCCACAACATCTTCAACATATAGAATAAGATTAAGTTTTGTATAATGATTGTTTCTTTTGAGAAATACCGAAAATATTATCCCTCAGCCTCTGTACAAGCCTCGCAAGCTCGGTCGGTCTTGTTGGTTTAATATTTCCCTGCATCGCTCTCTGAAACAATTTTTATGGGCTTGATGACTAATCAATACTTTTCTTTATCCCAGCACACTCGATCAAGAACGAACTGCAATTCACTGTAACCTGGTTGTAGCACTAGGATTCGCACAGGTTATTTTCCTTGCAGGAATTCAAGCTACAGACAACAGGGTATGCCTTTATACTTTTATGAATGCACTTTTTGTGACAGTTATTGACGAAAGTTCAAGAGACTCCTCTTTAAAATCTGATTTTGTTGCATCTCAGTAATTTGGCAAATTTTCTGTTGAAGGATGAGGTACTCGCTTACCGTGTAAGGGGGTGTGCCTTTTTCCGGGGTGTCATTTTCGTACAAAATTCTGGCAGACGTTAGCGAAGCCCGTTAGATTTTCTGAAACTTGTTGAGGATACCGAGGACTGCCCCTTTTGTCTAAGCCTTTTGTTATGCTGGTAAAGTTCAAAGCAGATCAACGGCTTGGAAACCTATTACCATGCGCGAGAATCTCTTTGTCTCTTTGCTAATTCTTGTTTGGATTGTGGCCGGATTATCCGCCCACATCCTTTCCACAAAACCAAACATGCTTTCTGCGCATGATCACAGGTTTCCTTTTTGGGGGATGACCGTTGCTTTGAACTTTGACAATTCGTATCCCCAACAAAAACAGTGTATCGATCGAATTTATTTTGGTGCTGGTACTTATTATATTTGATGGAACTGAACTGACAACAACAGCAACTGAATCACCAGCAGCAGCAACAATAACAACAACAACAAATTTGTCTTTGAACAACAGTATCATATTATGGAAGAAAAAGACAATTTTTCCTCTGACCAAGCTGGCTTTTTACGCCAAAGTTCCACACTAACCTGTTTGCTTAACATGTTCGATCATTGGTACAACGGGTTGGATCTTGGAAAGCTTTTGGGATTGAGTGTTTATTGATCTGAAAAAGGCATTTGACACAGTCGATCGCGATATTCTTTGTAAAAATTTTGAACTTTATGGCATCCAGCAGCGAGAACTCTCTCGGTTTCAGCCTTACCTATCCAACAAGAAGCAATTTTGTCGGGGTAACAGTGTTGATCTAACATTGAGGAAAATGAAGTTGGCGTTCCACAAGGCTCTTGCCTAGGCTGCTTCTCTTCCTCATCTACCGGGTGTCTCAGGAAAAAGTACCCCCTTTTGAGTGGAAACAGCAACAAAACAATTTGTAAAGGTGGCCAAAATTCATGATGCATGGTTTGGTACTAGTATGGTTCTTTTCATCAGCTAAGACTTTGCAAAAAAATTGAAAAGATTCAAGACTGCTCTTAGATTTGAGTACAATGATCACAGTTCCTCTTACAGCGAATTACTTGTGAAGTCAGAAAGATGTACTGTGCATGTTTCCCGTCTAAGAGTTCTTTGTGTAGAAGTTTTCAAGACATTGAAACATTTAAACCCGTCTCTTTCATGAGTGAGATTTTCAAAATAGAATCTTCTAGATATTCATCACTAAATCCATATGACTTGCAGCATCAGGGCCGTAGGAAGAAGCTTCGGATTGGGAGGGCAATTGTTCTTAAAACAATAGAGAACAATACATCTAATTAAATCATGTGACGTAGCACCACTAGCAAAGTCACCTTTGGTTCAAATAGCCTCTGATTATTAGGACCTCAAATCTGGAATGCATTGCCAAACAAAATTAAATCCACCGACAATTTAAATTCTTTTAAACGTTTGATAAACAATGGGATGGATCAAATTGCAAATACAATGCTTGCCAACTTCCATGCAAGTCTTAGAAAATTATAGATTATGAAATAGTAGGAAATATTTATGTAATTGTTTGTAGTATTTTTCGTTATCATCGATTCAGATTAGTTTACTCATATAGTAAGCAAGATTAAAAGAAAATCGATGCAAAATAATATGACAAACAAACATGAAAATAGTTTCGTGATGTTATGTAGTCAGCGCACGTCCCTCCAGCGCCAGATGCAGCCATATTTCTCGTCACGTGTCCCAAACTTTGTCTTTGAGTTGAATAAAATCCATGAAATCCCAGCCGGCGTACATCCCCTACTGCACTGTTTCCACAGAAAATGAATTCAATTCAACGGAAAGTTTCATCTCAATTTTCATCTCAGCGGAAACAGTAAGCGATGCATGATGCAGGCTATGAATTCCATGAAAATCAAAACAAATTGTCGCAATACAGGTTGCCTAAGAGCCTGTGAAAATATAATGCAAGACACATGATATTATCAACCATGTTTGCAGCTAATTACATAAGCTCTGCTTAAGCATGTTCCTCTGGGCATCTTCTGTATTGTTTATTGGATGAATAAAACCATCTGGTTGGTTAATCAACGGTACACTAATGATTGAAAGGGCTAATTAAACAATAAAGAAACATATTAGCTGCAGGTGATAAAATAATCCATCAAAATGTAAAAATGCAGTTTTGTGATTGCCTTTTGGATTTACGTTTTACAAGCTAACCCTACTCTGGACACGATTATGTTTACTGAAAAGAGCTGTCCTCCCAATTCAAAACATACAACGCGAATAAAAAGCCTTTTTTACAGACCCAAACACTAATAATAGAAGAAAAGCATGCAAAAAAGGAAATTCTCGTACATTTAATCTCTTTTTTAAGTACACTAAAGAGCTGTACAAGAGGCCTTGTACACGATGACACTGCAATTCTGAGCAGCACGAAATGATATCAATGGGTTATTTTCAGAAATTGCATCAACTGTTTGAAAAGGGGTATAAAGCGAGAAATCTCATTAACAAATCGTAGTATGTGAACAAGGTGTTTTGGATGCTGGCAAGCTGGAAAAGAATGCAGTCGAATTGAAGAAGGAAAGGCATTTTGAAGCATTTTGAGTCAACAGCAGAACCGAATTTTGGATTCACGCGTTGTGGATTAGCTCTTCAACTGAGAAGTTTGCAAATTTTTCAGGTTTTTTGTCGTAATAGGCCTGTTTTGAAGACTAGTACCACAGAGCACAAAGCAAACAAACAAAATAGAGATTAGAGAACGTGAAGTGCAGAAATTTTAAGCTTTAGAACAAGTTATCAGATATCAGAATGGCCGACATTTTAACGTTATCACGATGCATTCCTCTCAAGAATTTTTGAAAGATAAAAGGAAAGTTTGCAGACATAAATTTTTGTGAGGTTTTACTGGACAAGTTGGGTTATGAAGAAGACTTCTTCACCAAAATTTTTGAAGACTTAGAGAAAATTTTTAGAGGTTTTGTGCGAAAGATAGCCATACAAGCAGAGCTGTGGTCACCAAAATTTAATGTGAGCCTGGAGAACATTTCGCAGCTATAAAATTGTTTGAGATTTTACTTTACATTGCGAACTCGTCACCAGAACTGACAAGGAGAAGATTTTGATTAAGAAGAACTATAATCTGTGCGATTGTTGTTGACCATGCATGTAGAATCCTCCACCATCATTCTTTAAAATCTGAGAGAAGATTTTAAATAGCAAGAAAATCATACGAGTGTTTTCCCTACAAGTGATCGAAATCTACTCACAGCGAGACTTGAAAACTATATTAAACATAGTCACGTATACAAAAAGTTTCACAGAGAGATTTCAAAACTATATGAAACAGAGAGTATTGTGGAAAAGGATCAAGATGCATCCAACATTAACAATCACCGTGTACGGTTTAATCGGCATCGTTACGGTTGTCTTTAACGTATTTGAGATTTACCTTATAAAGAAACCGAAGAAAAAGTTGAAAACATACGAGCAGCTATTACTTAGCTTGGCCACTAGCGATCTTCTGGTTGGAATATCGAGTGTAGTCTACAGTATTTTATCATGCTTTTACGAGAGAAAGAAAACAAGACAGACTTTCATGTTTATGGTGATCTTCACATTTACAGCTTCTCTTTTCAACTTGTTCCTGATTGGCACTGATCGACTGATCGCTGTACAACTCCCGCTCAGACATCTTATTTGGGTACGAACAAACAAAGTCGTGAAAGCAATCGTCGCAATTTGGGTGTTTATGGTGATAGAAACGGGTTTATTTGTAGTAGTGGTAATAATTAGGCCTGAAACTTTGGTGAAGGCCGAGGAATACTATGTCACTTCCATGCCAAGGTTCATCTACTTTTCGTGTGTTCTTTTCGTTGTGCTTTATGTATCAATTGTGTATTCAGTTATCAATATTCAAAAAAGAGCCCACAAGAGAGACTCTGGCCTAAATTTGGGTCTGAAAATCATTGCCAAGGACCACGTATCAAAATCTGGGAGCCTTAAAATTTCAACCACTGCGAACGAGCCAAGCACACCTCAGTTCAACAATGTCAGAGATGTTACAGGTTTAAGTAGTCCCCAAGAAGGAAAGAATGTCCTAGCCAATATTCATTCACAGGAAAACACAAGCAAGACTATAGTGAGCCTGGAAAATGGGAGGCCTGGAACTGACTCAAACTCTACGAGCAACTTGCATGCAGGTATAATCGATCAACCAGTAATTCTATCAAATTCTGCAGCAAACAAGCCCCAAGGAACAGATCAAAATGTAGTCCCAAATGATATTCCATTGCGCAGCTATCCCTCTGCCAAACAGCCTCAAAGTAACAGTTCACCTCATGCCCTCCCTTCGATTGACAGCACGAAATACACCAGCACAGAGCCAAAGTTTGCTTCCAGAAATTCAGAGCTGACGATTAACGAAGCTGTTGACATAAAACCTGCTGCTGCTCGTGATTCAAGGAGCTCTCCTAAAAAAGAAAGTCGCTTTAAGAAATTCTGGAGAGAAAAGCAAGAAAATTGCACTTTTTGCAAGAAGCAAAGAGCATTGGTATATTCTTGCATGCTTGTTGTTCTATCCTTCATCGCTTGCACATTGCCATTTGCGATTGAAAAAACAATCTCGATACATGGCACAAGCCTTGAAGCTTTGCTCATTGCCAACTCAATCGTTAACCCACTTATTTATTTCTTCAAAGGAGTATTAGAAGGCAAGAGAATATCCATTATTAAAGGAAAAGTTGAAGGGAGACAGGTTCGGAAAAAGACAAATGATTGTCAGTGTCTGGGATGTCAGGCTGAAGTTGGACCGCATAATACATCTGGCCATAGAGGCAGTGAACAGGGACATACTACTAGCACAAGTCTTAAGCTATGACATTTAAACAATGCAAATTGACATTAGAGGTTTTTAATATCTTAGCTAAAAGAGAAATTTAAAGAGCTGATTTAAACTCGAGCATTGGGACTCCAATAAGTGCTTCGAAAAAGACTTATATTTAGAATTTTCTAGCAAACTTGTTCCACGATTTCATTGCACCAAGAATTTCGGGGAAAATGTCAGCTCAACTTTCCAAAAACGAATTGCTCCAAACTTGCTTTTGCCTTTGTTCTTATGCAATGTGATTGACCAAATTCGTAGACGTGTCTCTTATTTAGCAGCCATTCAAAATTTTATGCCCAGGCATTAACAGCCAAAAGTTTCGAACGAATAAATTTCAGACAAAATATTTTGGAACAAAATTTTTCGGACCCTTTTTATAGAAGTTTCGGACGACTACAAAGCCCTGAAAAGCTATATCTTCATTGTATTTGTGCTTATTTCATACTATAAATGTCCTACCTTAATAGATTTTGCTTCACTTTAGGGGTGCTTGGTGAGAAATTTCCAAAAATGATTACTGCTCAGGATGATGAAAATGATTGCTAAGATTGATTTATTTTAATAAAATATCGTATTATTCACTAATGAACATTCTCACCACATTCCTGTTCAATGCAAAGCGTTTTGTGAGCAAAACATTACGTTTTCAAACAGTGGAAATGTTTTGCTGTGATTTTTCTAGCAGAAGTTTGAAAATAGTTATAGTTATAGTTATAGTTATAGTTATAGTTATTTATTATAGTCCTCAACTATAGTATATACAATATTTTAGGGACTGTACAAAAATAAGAATATTTAAACATTATAAACTATAAGCTATTCTAAAAAAGTGTGTTTTAAGCAATAATTTGAAACTGTTATGTCCTTTGCACTCCTAAATTCTAATAGTAAACCATTCCACAAAGTGGGCCCAGGGGGGACTCTCTAACTTCCAGTGGGGGGTCCATGCCACTATTTCTTTGCTGACCCCTAAATATTAAGCCTGATGTTTTGGGGACCCAAATATTGTTATCGATTTCTGGGGCCCCTGATATCTTTTTGAATCATTTCAATTTGAGCTTCTTGATCTTTCTCAGTTTTTGAATAATACCAAAACAGTTATTTCATGATTCGCAATTTATAGGGTTTCCTTCAAACCTTTACCTTTCGATCACTTACACTAAGACCTGACTTCGTATTGGGTGTCTTTTGGGTAGATTTGTTGAGCCCCACCAGAGTAGACAGGACTTGGTAACGATTCTGAAGNGGGGGGTCCATGCCACTATTTCTTTGCTGACCCCTAAATATTAAGCCTGATGTTTTGGGGACCCAAATATTGTTATCGATTTCTGGGGCCCCTGATATCTTTTTGAATCATTTCAATTTGAGCTTCTTGATCTTTCTCAGTTTTTGAATAATACCAAAACAGTTATTTCATGATTCGCAATTTATAGGGTTTCCTTCAAACCTTTACCTTTCGATCACTTACACTAAGACCTGACTTCGTATTGGGTGTCTTTTGGGTAGATTTGTTGAGCCCCACCAGAGTAGACAGGACTTGGTAACGATTCTGAAGAGAGGAAATTTGAGCAAAGTAATGAAGAACGCTCGAAAATGGTGTCATTTATTTAAAAGACAGCTCTTGGTCATTGGATGGGTCACTAATGAATTGCACCAAATTGCACGATTCTTCCTTTCTTCAGATCTGTGAACCCCATATAGTGAATTTTTTCCATGTTATAATGCACAGACCCCAAATATTGCTTTAACGTAAAATTTCGGCCCCAATTATTGGCACGGACCCCTCCCCCCGTATTGAAAGTCAATAATTACCCCCCCCCACCCTAGGAAAGTGGGTTCTGCATATCTGAAAGAATGAGGACCCAGAGTATTTCATTTGCACCGAGGAACGTCTATCAGCAATGCACTACTATACATCAGTGTCCTCTTAGATATGTGCCATCTCATTTTTTTTTATATAATCAATTAAAATATACAAACTCAACAAGTACATCTACTGTGCCTATCATGGCGGGAATAGCCACTAGGTCATCGGAGTTCCTACCATGAAAGCCATCTCATCATCTCTTGCAAATAGGTAGGCGCCTACTATTAGGGAAACTTACTCGCGATTTCCGCACGCTTTTTTTTTTGTTTCTCGAAGGGACTTTCTCAACAAAATCCCTAGTAAAATCTGAACGTAATGATCAATTCAGCCAGGAAACATTCTAACTTAAATGAACATATCCATTGTTAGATGGCATATTTGTCAATATTAGTGCGTCGATATCCAAGGAGCAGTAGCCTTTCAAACAGGAATTGCTTTTCATTTACGCATCCTGTACATTTAATTCTAAAGAACACCCCCCCCCCCCCAGTAACGACCCCGTTGAAACGATGCCCCGCCAAGGTAAAATGATGACCCGCCAAGAAACTTTGTTTCCCCGCTATGTTTCAGTTTAAAAATTTTTCCCGCCTTGTTTCTGTTATTTATCCGCTGAAATGTGTGTTGTTTCCCCGTCGAAAATTATGCAAGTTGCAAAGATGATTGCGGCAATGTTTCCTTTCCCCGTCATGATAGTTANCCCCAGTAACGACCCCGCTGAAACGATGCCCCGCCAAGGTAAAATGATGACCCGCCAAGAAACTTTGTTTCCCCGCTATGTTTGAGTTCAAAAATTTTTTCCGCCCTGTTTCCGTTATTTATCCGCTGAAATGTGTGTTGTTTCCCCGTCGAAAATTATGCAAGTTCCAATGATGATTGCGGCAATGTTTCCTTTCCTCTTCATGATAGTTATAATCCCGTTCGAAAATGTATAATTTCAACTTTTTCCAAGTTGCATTTTTAATGTGCGATGTGGTCATTACTGGGGGACAGTAAAGATCTGCAAAGATTGTCGACGCCTATGTAGCATAGGGCCCAAATCTTTCAAATCTTTAAAAAGGTGGGTGCAAAATTCTATGACATTTTCGTTTAATTGAATGGCTTGAAAGGAACTTTTGGCACTGTGCTGTAAATCTGCCGTGGAAATTTTTTATATCTTGAATTTTTTCAAAATAACGGCAATATAATTATTTTCGAACAAATTCCTGGAAAATTTTGAAAAAAATTCAAATCATCGTAAATCCTAAACCATCAATAAAAGAAAAATGATATGACCTTCAAGAAAACCATAGTTCATGAAGGTCTACAATATGGTGGCAAGCAAAATTCTGTAGCGTTCCTGGTTTAGGAAGCATAGGGTTCAAATCTTTCGAATCTTTAAAAAGGTGGGTGTAAAATTCTATGACATTTATCTTGTAATGAATGACTTCAAAGGAACTTTTGGTACTTTGCTGTAAATCTGCCGTGGAAAATTTTTGATATCTTGATTTTTGTTTCAAAATAACGGCAATTCAGTTATTTTCAAAAAAATTCCTGGACATTTTTGAAAACATTAAAATCATTGTATATCCTAAGCCAGCAGATGAAAAATGATATAACCTTCAAGAAACCATAGTTACTGCAGTCTACAATATGGTGTCAAGCAGAAATCTGTAGCTTTTCTGGTTTAGGATTTAGAAATTTAACGACGTCATAGCCTCAATTTTAATAAATGGTGCCATTTTAGAATTAATCAAAATATCAAAAAAATTGCCATGGCAGTTTTACAGCAAGAACCCCAAAGTTCATTCCAAGTCATTTAATTCAAAGAAAACTGTGGTAGAATTTTACACCAACCTTTTTAAAAGATTTGAGCCCTATGTTCGCCTATGCCGAGGAGCCCATGTTTGGGGAGTTAAGTCGCCAGAAGTCAAATTTTATTCTTGAGAGCCAAGCTAATGGCATCATGTTTCTTTTCATAGGCTGCATGTACTACAGTGGCTGTCTTGCTTCATTACTTCTTCACGGCTTCATTTTCTTGGATGTTTGCTGAAGGAGTTCATCTTTACAAGAAAGTCGTTTCTGTTTTCTCGCATGGAAGCAAACTCAAGTTTTATTATGTCATTGGATGGGGTAATTTGAACGTTCTTTTATTTACTGAAAGGATATTTTAACTGCGCGATTTTCTCTGCTATTCATACTATACCGGGGGGTGAGCCAGAAAAAAGTTCCAACTTTCGACAGGCCAGGATAAATCACACACTAGGCCAACTTTAGTTGTTTTTGATTTAATTCCTCTATTATTCTGGGTTATTTTTTGTAGATTTTTTGGACGCCAATTTATCGATACATTAACGATTTCCTGAAATTGTTGGGCCAGCAGACTGCCAAAAAATATCGAAAAACAGTGATCAAATTTTCTACAGATTGAACTTGCCTGAGCAAAGGGAGTGCTCTTCTAAATGACGAGGGACTTTGGAAATGGTTTAGGTACAATCTGTCGCTCGAGCGGTCCTTCAATGATTGCGCAAGTTTAATGCCATTTTTATTAATACAAAGACTCTCAGTTCTTTTATCATTTCTTTGCAGTTAATGAACGACCCTGAACGACCCCGTGCTCGTGCGACAGATTGTACCTAATCCATTTCAAAATTGCCTGGTTATTTTGAAGAGCGCTCCCTTTGTTCTATCAAGTTCAACCTGTAGGAAATTTGATCACTGCTTTTCGATGTATTTTGGCAGTCTGCAGGCCCAAAAATTTCAGGAAATCGTTAATATATCGATAAATTGGCGTCCGAAAAATCTACAAAAAATAACCAAGAATAATGTAGGATATTGGCAAAAGATTAAATCATAAACAACTGAAATTGGCCTAATGTGTAATTTATCCTGGCCTGTCGAAAGTGGGAACTTTTTTCTGGCTCACCCGGTAGATATAGGGTATACTTAACCTTATCTGACCTGGGAGCGAAATCCGCCCCCTTAATATATTTACGTTTACATTTTGTTTGATGTATGTAGAAGGCCATTGAGATTTAATAAGTTTAACTTTGTATCATAGAGCAATGAAATTGTAGCAATTTGGACATTCTATATTTAGTATTCTTTAATAAAACGACAATGTACTGAGAAATTGATAAAACACAACGTTTCGAGCTTTGCTCTTCATCAGGTGTATATTCTATATTTAGCATTGTCTTCATAGTCACCAAGTTCTCATGCCAAACTGTATGAAAAATGTACTTTGTATCTCTCTTAACCTTTCTCAATTGGTCCAATTAAGCCTAAATTATACATTTATCTATATTTTGATCTAGATAATTCATTTCCTCGTGAAAAGATAAGTTTGATGAGCTTCAACATGCTTTAATTTATGTGACGTCATATGACATCATAATGATAATTATGCTCCAACAACAACAACACAATCGCTAATTGAATCATGATTTTATTATTCATTATATAAGTAATAAACAACCTTTGTGCCAACTTTGGTTGCCTTATCTCATATAACAACAGAAATAAAAATGGGATGGATCCCCCCCAGGAATTGCGTATTTCAAAAAGCCCAGGTCAGGTAGGGTTAAAAGGTCGTTCTCCGTTCATATGAACAAAGTATTTGGAACATGATTTGGAACACCCGTACCATACAACAACGCATTTTACTTGTAATCAGAGACGTAGGAACCTAAGGCACTGGGGGCACGTGACCCTCCAAGATTTTGCAATAAACAAAGAGGTGCCCTTTTTATTTTCAAGAAGTGCCCCTTTTGCTAAATGAAAAAAGTGCCCTTGAAGTGTTGTAAATGCAACGAAAGCCTAAAGTTTAAAAAGATACCGATGTATTGCAATAGCTTGTTCTTCAAACCCTATCTCATAAATTTGATTTTGGAAAAGAAGTTCATTTTGTGAAACTAGATAAATCTTTATGGTATGACACATAAATGTCTTTTTTGAAATCCATTTTTAGGTCTCCCTGTCATTATTGTTGCCTTGTCAGCCGGAATTCGACCAGACGGATACGGCAACCAAAATGCGTGAGTTTTTTTTATTTCTTTACTATGTTATTTTCTCCTGACTTAGTTGATGCATGACTTAGTCTTTGACAAATATATCTTACGTCGTGTTGATTTTTGGAGGTAAGCTGAAAATTTATCAGAGTCTTCATCGTTTCACATCTTGTTCAACTGAAAGAGTAACTTAGAATCTGAAGCATCTATGAAGCCTTGGCACACCCATGACAATGGGACAATGGAAATTATGATGGTGGTTGTATCGATGGATAGCAAAAATGTCTGTTGCCAAACCAGCTGGTTTCCACTGGACGACAAATATGCGTGCGACACGACAAATATCCCGCGAAAACTGTCGAGAAAAGTTTTTCGCGAGAAATTAGTATTGATTCTAACTGCATTTCTACAGAAAAAATTGCACAGCGAAAAAGAAAGCATTTTTGTCCCCAGGGAGCTTATACTCAACATTTGTCGTGTCGTGCCAACCTTGTTCC